>JAMWEH010001965.1:0-86250 GCA_024721245.1 Mitragyna speciosa
CTTAAAAATGCGTGCCTAGGTCCATTTTAAGAGGGCACGTTTTGGTACAAATATTGGGCCAAGGATTTGTTGAAATGGTCCCTCATTTTGAACAGAGATCAATCAACATATGCCATTGCCCAACTTCTGGGGATCGCAAAAGAAAGGATAGCCGACATAGATAATTTTTTTTTTTGTCTTGGATAGAAGAGTATAGAAGCCCTAAACTATCTCCTTGTCCTACTTTGCCCCCCTTAATTGTAACAATCGTAATTCTCATTTGGAACAATTATCTTCCTTAAATTCTTCACTAGATGCAAATGTCCTTGGTTTCATTAATTGTTCATCAATCAATTGATCGGATTTGATCTATGCTTCCACACCTTGCCCTGGAGTCAAATCCATTTTGATCAATATCCCCTTGGATATCCAATAAAATGATATTTTCACGTGACGTTCTTGCACTGAATATCGAATAAAATGATATTTTCACGAAGAAAATATGTTATTATTCTCAACTGCCTTTCAAAAGTAATAATTAGTGTAGTACTTTTGTGATATGCGGTGGTACCATATTAGTATATTACTATACTAAAAAATAATTAAGTACCAACTTCAAGCTTTTAGCTTGTTCTTAGAATAACATGGTACGACATCTTCGAAACTGGCAAATTACTCATGTTAAACTCATCTACTCAATTATTTGCTGCATGCCTGTATCCATTGTGAAGAGGCTGCGTGTCTTGAAAAGCTCTTGCATCTCAAAAAATGCCGTCAGTTCTGATTAATGATACTTTTTTTTGGTTACTAGATTAGTGATACTGTTGCACTCTTATGTTAAAGGTGCAAGGTGGTGTTTACATGTGGATATAGTTGTTAAACATGGATATTTATCTTTCTTTCTTTTTTTTTTTTTTTTTTTTTTTTGCAGGCGGAATGGTTAAATGTGTTTAAAAAAAGAATTAAAATGTGGAAGCCGATTTTGTAATTATTACGAATCCGGTAGGTGGTTGGATTAGGGAATATAAATGAATTTCCTTTCTCTTCTAAATTTTTATTTCTTTTGGCATCTTGGATTCTATAGAAAGCAAGAAAAGGCCCCTCCTCTTTTTTAGTAAGTAAGAAAGGCCCTTCTCATGCTCAACTAATTGTGTATTTTTCTTGCTAAAGCAAAATATGCAATTAAAGTTTGCTCTGGAAAATATAAATATTTTGTTCATGTTTTTATTTAAATTTTCTGGGCATCACAAAAAGATAATGTACTTCGTCATTGAAGTGGTATGATCCCAGAACTGAATATTGCCATCCGTACAATAAAATAACATATACGACGCCTTAATTCACAAATCCATTGCCCTTTGGTAGTGGGAGACCGCATTGATTCTCAGCATAAGTGGAATCTTACCCTCATCTCAAATTTGCTTCCGTCCGCCATCTTAAGCCATATTTGAAGTATTCCAATTCCTGTTAATTCGCATGAGGATATGTTGATCTGGAATCACACTTCAAATTGTACGTGGCATAAAGTTCGAAAATCCCACTTCAAATTGTGTAATACAAATATCTTGTAATGAACATTGTAATGGGAATTAATTTTCAAAAAACTTAACTCTATTAATGCACTTTCTATTCATGGATTGTCAATGGGAGATGGTAGAGCACCGCTAATATTCTCTTATTTCATATTCAATTAATTTCTCCGTGTTAGTTTAGCAATATATTCACATATAGATTTATTTTAATGTGCATTTGACGTAATAATTGCCATGCTAGAGGTGAATATGTTTATCCTAGCTTGTCAAAGGTGTCGAAATGAGATTTCAAATAACTTCTTTTGTCCCGGATGTGCATTAATTTTAATAATAATTTCTCCTGTGAGATTATCCTAATATTTACCTCTACTTTCAGGCAAATATTTATCCTAAGTCAAAGTATGTATTAATTAGTTTAATTGGGTTAATATACTTATTTAGGATTCATATGAACCCATTGTAAAAGAATTTAGTTTCAATTTTATTCCATTTATTTTTATTTATTTATTTTGTATTTTTAGTTTAATATTATCATGAAAACTATGAACGGGTATCTTGCGAGTGCGTTATTCAAGAATATTTTTCGTCAAAGGATTGGAAATTTTAAAAGATATTTTATCTGCATTGCATTTAGCTATGATTTATTTATTTATTTTGGTAACATTTTATCTTTAATTAACTCAATTTTAAGTCTTAAAATTAAAAGAATTAAAATTAAACGTGCAACCAATTTTATTAGGAGAAAAGGATACCAGAGTTGATAATTAGGCTGTTTCTCTCTCAACTAAACTCTTGAACTCATATTTTTAGTTTTTCGAAAGACCCAGAATCGTCGAAGTATAGATTTTTATTTGTACTAAATAATTTAATCAAAAAAATTCTTTTTGATGACTCGATATATCAAAAATCTAATACCAAGTGACGAGCCTTTATTTAAAAAAAAAAAAAACCATTTTTCCTAAATCTATTATTGGACCCATAAACCTTCACAATATTTTAAGGCCCCATTTTAAGCCCATTTTTATGTTTGCTTTTCTTGATCTATATTTTATTTAGAAATTTAAGTAAAAAGCCTTATTGTTGTTATTCTTATTACTATTACGACGTCGACCACCCCGCTCCCCCTGGCTATGTATGTTTCAAAGTCTGTAAAACAAATCAAAGATTTCATAATAATGAAATCAAGATCAGCAGTCCGAAAACTGAAGTCTGTGGCAACATTAATCCCCGAAGTAGATGGTTTACTTTCTTTACGGCACCGCCAATTTGGATTTTTGGAGCCTATATTTCAATAGCACATGTTGTTTCCTTATCTGTATCATGAATTGATTTCTATCGTCAGTGATGCATCCACACCTGTTCTTTTCTTTTGTCTCTTTCCAACTCTAAACAGAATCATTGAACCGTAAGAAGTGAAGTCAGCCTAACCGTTGCCAAACTTCTGGCAATCCAGTTTTAGGTTAAACAACTCCTCCGACTCCAAAGATAGATAAATTTTCACCAAAATATTTAATTACACTCCAATTTTTCACTCATCGGAATATCGACCTAGATCACTAGTCACTATTTTCTAAAGTAATCTTTTACACACTGAGGTATAAAGTTTAGACAAATTAATCTAGATATATTTGAATTCAAAATTTTATTGGACATCATGTAGCATGCATATAGAGATGTGTTTGGAGAAATTATATTGTCCGCATGAGTGAAACATTAATCCTTTGCCCCAGAAATCAAAAGACGAAAATATATTTCACCGGCCAGAACCAAAGGCCACAAAAAAAAAAAAAAAAGAGCAACATTGACATCGCATAAGAAGAATGCGATGTACAGAAGATATCACATTCTTCTTATGCAATGTCAGGGCATTAATTTCAGCAACCCCCATGTGGTTCAAGCTCTTCGACAAAAATGATTAAAAAATGATAAAATCGCATTCAACAAATGCGATAATCACATTGTCAGAAACACGGCACAAAACAATTCCATATACAGAACAAATTTGAAAAGCATCCTACTTTTAAGCAATTTCTCATGTTTAGTGCCACGAATCATACTTTTTAATCAAAATCAATAAAATAGCCCAAATCCTCAATTGCCAAGACACTCAATAAAGAACTTCTTTAATAGTCCTATTAGGATTAGTAATTTTGATAGGAAATTGTTATATTAAGAGTAGAAAAATTTATGTTAAACTAATTTGTAATTTGTCAAAAAGGAAATTGGGTTGGGTATTTGTGTAATAAAATCACTTTCTTCCAACTGTTAAACGACAATATAGCTACAATTAGAGAAAGCAAATGAGCGGCATAGACGTGGACTTAATTGAGATTCTAAAATATGGACTTGACTCAAAATAGTCCAATATTTGCTTTGGGATCAATATGGGTGGGATTAAATGGGCTAGTCCATTTTGATACTGCCCAAATACTCAATAAATCTCATTTATTATTTTTTAAAACTATCATTTCCTTATTAATCAATTAACTTTTAAATATCATTTGGTTTTTATGAATTTAACCTTAATAGTTCTTTTTTATATCATTTATATTTTTAGTTTATTAACATCAATAAATTTTGAATTTTTTTGGTTTCATATTATTATTTGTTAGATCTGATTTTTTTATTACTTTCTAACCTTTCAATTATAAATTATAGTTTTTTAATGCTTTCTAACCTTTCAATCATAACCTATAGCTTTCAATGATATATGTAAAGAGAACAGATTGAAAATGTATAGAGATTCTAATTTTATATACTCCTAAAAAATTAATTTGAATATTATTTTATTAAAACGCTTGATACTAAAATTCGTCACTGAAGTAATGGAAGCAAGTTAAAAATTAAAACAAATCAACATCTCCCTCATTCGTGAACATTTCAAACTTAGATGAAACCCAAAACAATATGAAGACTAGTTTGCGCATAACATATATGGTATTATTATAAGCAAAAATGTTACTGCATTTTGTGCATTGCCCATAGGATGGAACTTCTACTATATAAATGTTCAAATTCCTCAATAGGAGCAAACGAAGATATTATGATAGTATTAGAAACCAAGATATAGAATGCAACACTAGGCTTATAAGCAAGAACTTGTGATGATATAAATTATAAAATGAAGATGATACCAGTTTCAATAACACCTGTGAAGATGATATCAGTTTCAATCCAAATGAAAGTTTGGAAAAGGTGAAAGATAAAAATGTTATAGTGAAGAGAGGGTACGGAATAGGTGAATCCATACCCAAATAATTTCTAATTATATTCATATTTAAATGGGATATCATTGGGTATAATTCGAAATAAGCTAAATCCCAAATTATTAGTACCTATCCCGTCTAAATTAAATATGGACGTGGGATCTCAATGGGTTTTAATACTAATCGGCCAATGCTAGATCATACCCGTCACCTTAATGTACATCTACGAAAAAATGAGTTATTTTTCTGATTTCCAGAGGCAGAACAAAGTACCGACTACACAAACAAGAGAGTCCAAGAAAGCCAAGATTTTTCCTTAAAAAAACAAAAAGAAAGCCAGATTTCCAGTTTATGTGCTTACCAGTTTTGGAAGAACTAGGACGACAACTTTTCCGAACCAGACTTTCCCCTTTTCTTTTCTTTTTTTTTTCAAAAAAAAAAAAACAAAAGGCAAAGCCCCCATCAAAATCACTTCTTTTCCTTTCTTTCTTTTTTTTCCTCTTGGCCAATAAGATTTTCTTTAAATGCTAGTAGCAGGTAATTTGTAATCTCCTATCTCATTCATTGTACTTGGAAAAGTGGAGACTGTTCAGTACATTACATTGAAATTGGAAGCTGTGGTCCGGTGATTAAAGACACACCCAATTTACTTTGTCGTGCATTGCCACATTGACAGTCAGCTTTCTCCCTCTCCCTCTCCCTCTCCCTCTCCTCTCCTCTCCCTTAACATGGGAGAGGAGAAAAGCTCTGATGTATTGATTAACCTCTGAGTTGTTGGAAACTAGTTTAAATGCTAGTACCATAAAAGGGCTCGGCAGTCAATGCAATATCGCCTTCCGATTTTACAATTTTGGTATCATTTCAATTTGCTTCCCCAATCACGATACCATAAAAAATTAGTACGTATCAAAAGAGAAACCATCTTTATATCACAAATGACCACCTGACGCACTAGTAGAAGGTCAAGAAATTAAGTTCTATTAATGGAGATGAAGCGATGATTCAAATACGGAATAACAATTTCAAAGGCAAAAAATCTGTTATTTATATACTGAATATTCCTCATTAGACCATAGGCTAATTATGAAGCTGTGTGCTATATACTCGGAACTCACAATTTGTGGAAAGGTTTGGCTGTTTTTGTAAGTTAGAGTTGTGTAATTGATCTGTAATTTTGCATAATTATGTAACATTGTGGTGTAATTATTTTCTTTCAAAAAATATCTCATTTTTTGTATTTTTTTTCTTCAAAATTTGTGTACAAGGCACACGTCTCTGCCTTGCATTGGCCACAATGAATCATGACCATTAAATTCTATTGAAAATGACACTTGTGAAAGTTATAAATTCGCTTGTATATGCGACTAAAAATCTCGTCACAGTACAGGTAAAATCTCAACAGTTGCAGAAAACTATTTTAAAAATAAGCCGTGATCTCTAATTCGAAGTATGTAATTTCTGGATAAAATTGAAAACTACGTATATATTTGACAGTTGCAGAAAACTATTGCCTGACCGGAATCACAGTAGCAATAACAGCAGCAGCCACCACCATCGTTTAAAAATCAACTGTCTAGATATGAAGAGATTATGGTGGGTTCATGATGACCTCGACGGTGGTTCCGACGATGCCAGGGAAGGGTTGAAGTGAAAATGAGGGAGTTGGAGAAGATGCTCTCCAAACTTAACCCCATGGCTGAGGAATTTGTTTCCTCCGTTCTGGCCTCCATCAACCATCACCTTAGACTCTTACGCCGCACCAGCAGTAGGAGCAAGCCATTTTGGTTTCAGCGCTGACAGTTTTGTTATTCAGACCAACTCTGGAATTCCAGAAGAAGAACAATTGTAGTCATGAAAAGCGGAGGATGAACAGCAGAACAAGTATGGCCCAGCGAGAAGATGTCATTAGGCGGACTGTATATGTATCGGACATGATTGTCAGGTTACTGAATAGCAGCTTGCTGCTCTTTTCTTTGGTTGTGGATGGGTTGTGGATTGTCTAGCCTATGGAGACCCTAACTCCGTACTTTGTTTTGCCTTCATTGAGTTTACAGATGAGGAAGGTGCAAGGAATGCTCAAGTTCGGCAGGCACAATGCTTGGATATTATCCTGTTAGGGTGTGGCCTGCCAAAACTGCAATTGCTCCTGTGAACCCGACATTGTTGCCTAGGTCTGAAGACGAAATGGAGATATGTGCAAGAAATATTTATTGTCGAACATCGATAAGAAGGTTACTCAAGCAGATGTTTAACTGTTCTTTGAGTCCATATGTGGACGAGGTTCATCGTCTGAGGTTGCTGGTGGAAGACTATCATCACTCAGGTCGTGTAGATTTCGTCGAGTTTGTGATGGCTGAGAGTTTAATTGTAGCTCTGAACTGCAGTGGTGGAGTCTTCGGATCACTTCCTACAAGGTAGGCCAATCAAAGAAGCCTGTTCGATCCACGTGCTCCACGCCCACCCATGCAATGAAAGTCATTGGAACTTATTTTATGCTGATCTTCTGCTGATAAATATATGTGTTGCTATATATCTAAATATACATTCATAGATACAGACACATTTGAAGGTACTTTGTCACCTCTGTTTTTAGTTTTGTGCAATATGTACACTCTGCCTAATTAGATCTTCTCGCTGGGCCATACTTGTTATGCTGTTCATCCCCGCTTTCCATGACTATAGTTTTTCTTCGTCCGTCTAGCTGAATTCCCATTTGGAATTCCAGAGTTGTGTGAATAAAAAACTGTTAGCGTTGATACCGAAAGTGTCGGTCGTATTCTCTTCTATGTCTATTTAATGTGTAGATCAAGGATGGATTTATCAAAAATGTAAACGCACTAAACACACAAGCAAGCCAATGGACTGGCTGAGTAAATATATAATCTGGTGGGAAACCAAAGATAAAGAAGTTATCGATAAAGTTGAAGTAAAATTGGGGAAATATGTGCATATTCCATGGGAATGCAACAGGGGCAGCTGGCTTTATTGTTTGAGGAGATTGAAGACGACCATCTGGGCATTTACGTTAAAGATTGAATGCAACAAATGAATTCAGGCCAATTAATGCAAGCCTAGACCTAGTACTTCAGCTACTTCTTGTCAGTTGCAACAAAAGATCTAAAAATTTCTTGAATTCATCGTATCATATTTCCTCATCTCATTTACTAGTGCTACTGATGATAATTAGCAGCAGCAGAACAGCAGAAGCAAATTTTTGCTGCCACGAATTGTTCATTGCCCTGAACAGTTGCATTGCACGTAGTAGTCTTCTATAACCATTATTGCTAGGAGGTCGCAACTTCTTGAAAATCTTTCTGATGAGCTTATTTCTCAAAATTATTTACCGATATAATAGTAAACGCAGCGACGCGATGTACCGATATAATTGTAAACAGGGACTGTGATGTGCATTTGATAAAGATGTGGTGAGAATCTAAAGAAAGCAATTAAAAACTAGTTAAGAATATATTTTATGAATAATTTATGAAAAATGGGTTTGGCCAAACTGAGTTACGGCTCTAATTAATTAAAAACGTGTGGC
The DNA here is from genome assembly GCA_024721245.1 of Mitragyna speciosa. NCBI lineage: Eukaryota > Viridiplantae > Streptophyta > Magnoliopsida > Gentianales > Rubiaceae > Mitragyna > Mitragyna speciosa. The sequence goes on from JAMWEH010001965.1 coordinate 8,259, forward strand.
ATGTAATTTAGAACTTCAAGAGAATGTTATATATATTATCAGCTGATTAAAACCAAGCACTAGCAGATGGTCTAAGATTTATCCGAAGTGATTAATTGGTATTACAGTGTTTTAAATTCCTTTATTTATTATTATTTTTTTTACTGTGAAATTCCTTTAGTTGTAACTAGATGATCACAATTGGATGGGGTAAAAAGAAGATGTTAACATCAACGGTATCATTACCCTTCACTGGTCCTAGTAATTGTAGCATTGCATGTAATTCTACCATAGACTCAAAAGCTTTTGGTAGTCAAACATTAAATTTGTTGTTTCAGCTGCATAAATTTCGATCGGACTGTGTCACTTTCAGGCAAGAAGTGAAAATGAAATTTCTCAATTTGTTGCAATTCAGTCGTGGTACACAAGTCGGAACTCGGACGTGACTGGAGTGAAAGACAATCAAATTTTACCAACAAATTACGGAATTCTTCTTATTTAGGGGCAATAATGAAAATTGTTCCAGTAAATATAATCCTTATGACAAATAAACCAGATTATGCTGTTTTCCTGTGCTGATGAGTCAATCATTAACCATTAGACAAAAATATTGCACGAAGCTGAGGAAAATCTCATGCCCATCAGCGTCCAAAATTAATGATGTCTTACCTTTTTAAGTTTATTAGTATGTTTATATTTTTCGTCGGTTTTCCGAATGGGAAACTGCGACTGCTCCTCCAAATTATAATGGATACTACGTAGAGTCATCAGCGTCCAAAATTAATGATGTCTTACCTTTTGAAGTTTAGTATATTTATATTTTCCGTCGGTTTTCCAAATGGGAAACTGCAACTGCTCCTCTAAATTATAATGGTGATTACGTAGATTCCATATCCATAATGCAGGAAATACACTTATAATAGGTCATTAAACATCACATACGCTCGCCGGAGAAAATGGCCATATTATCTTGATATTGAAAGTCCTTAGCCAAACGGACCAGAATTTACAAATCGAGCTGTTTGAATTAGTCCAGTTCTTGTCCATAATTGTTTTAGGTTAATCTTAAAGGTCTAATTGCTTTATACCCGTTGCTAGAACTAGGATATCAAAGATTCACTCTCATCAACGACTTCATTGAGAAGTTCACAGCATTCCGATATGCTCATTTCCACGTTGTCCAACTTCCCATACTCTGCTCTCATCTTCTTTACCTGCAAATTATTAAGTTGATAAACTAGTAATTAATGAGTAGTTTATTACCACTGATTAAAATGGTAGGCTAAATCAAAGTTGAAATTCAAAATAAAAATTTACAGACAAAGATATCTTAGAAATACGAAAAAGACTACACATCTAAATTTATTCACCCGTCTATATAACGGTAATGTCCTTGGATACCAAAAAGAGACATAAAATTATTTGAACAAAATCATTTGACACATTACTTACGAAATCATATGTTTGGTTAATGTGTTCAGTCCTGTAGAAATTCTCAACTGAACCCCTTCTTGCCTTGCATTTTCAACATCATAATCCCTGTTTCAGAAGCGAGAATTATTGATTTAGTGAGATCAGCTATAATTATCATGTTGCTTAATTATGGGGTTTATATGTACAAGACATGGTCCATATGTTGTAGGGCCTATGATCCTAGGCCCAAGTGCCTTGCAATTTTGATCCTCCAATGAAAAGTTTCCGGAATCAGGGCGAAATTACTTCCACTTCCCATCAAGCATATGAAATCACATGCTCTCAAATTATAACTTTGTTCGCTCCATTGCAAAAATTAATCATAAAACTCCTCCAAGCACTGGTTTGCCAGTACGTTTCAATTGTATTGGCTGCAAATCGATAAAATCATTTCCTTTTTGGGTTTAAATTTAAATTCTGGCCTGATACAGTATCATTGATGAATTTCTCGAGTTGAATCAGATGAACAATTTCATTGATGAATTTTTTTTTAATTAACAATTTCATTGAAAAATTTGACGGGGTTGAGTTAGATGATTACGGGCAATGCATAAATTAAAAACTACTAATGAAAGAAAGGGAGAAATGACCTAAAATTGTGGCCAAAAGAATTGGCATCGGGTACCACAGAGGCAACATCCAACACCAATTCCTTCTCGTTATTTTGGCTCTTCCTTTCCTCTACCCCTGTTTTCACAACATAAGTGAAGAGGCCGATTATGAAAATCAAATAGGCTAATAATAATTCCTATAATTTTTTTTTCCTAATTTTGAAAATAAATAATCAGAAAAGAACTCCAAAATCAAGTACTAATCAATTAATCCAAATCAAAATTTCGGCTTGTAATCAAATTTAAATAAATCATGCAAAATATCTTGAAAATTAATAGATATTGAGAATTATGTAGTAAAATCTTCGAAATTAAGGTATTTGTTGAGATATCTATTTGAACTAAAAATATCGAATAAATAAAAATTTCCTACCACTTTAAAGGGAAAAAAAATTTAAAAATAAAAAAGAAAAAAAAGGGATAATCTCACATACCTCTCCTGAGGTTTGCCATAATCACACTCACCTCTCCTCAAGTTTTAAAAATAACACTTACACACTCTGTATTTATATTTTTCATAATAAAACTAGTCATTGTTGATAATGTAATCAAAAAATACCAACCAAACACTTTAAAATCTGCTTAATTGCTTTTCAAAAATATAAATAACTATTAAAATGTTAATTAACTAGTCATAAAAATATCAAAATTACTTATATTTTCACATCAAATTGTCAATCTTTACTAAATATTACTTCTTCAAAACTCAGTTATTTGATTACTCTAAATGAATTTACTTTATCTATTAAAATTTTACAAACAAATATATTAATAAGAAATAGATGACCAATTTAAAAGCAATTAATCATATCTTAAAGTGTTTGGTTAGTGTTTTTGGGTTACATTATTAAAATGAACTTGTTTTATTATGAAAAATATAAACATAAGGGGTGTAAGTGTAATTTTTAAAACTTAAAGGAAGGTGAGTGTAATTATGACAAACTTTAGAGAAGGTATGTGAAATTATCCCAAAAAAAAAATTACCAAACTCTGGCTCCTCAATGACGATAGTCATCCTGAATAAGTATTCCCGACGCAGAATTTTCTTATTAAAACTTGTTAAAAAAAAAAAGGTGGAGAGAGAAAATGTGGAGAATTAGGAGAATGGCAAGTAGTCGGTGAGAATGTGATGGATTTTGGTAAGAGGAGAGTATTTATAACGGCCGGATAGTCCCTGCCTGAGATTTCAGGTCCTCCGAGCCCTTACCTGAAAATCTCATTCTCCTTTTTCCTTAATACCTATAAATATGCATATATAATTTTTTTTCCTTAAAATACTTTTCTTTTATTCATTACTTGTTATTCTTATCCTTCTTGTATTTTTAGAATATAATTCAGGTAGAAGTCCATGACTGGAATCATACTAGTTGAGATCGAGGAGGTAGAGAGAGAAAGGAACTTCGTCTCTCCCTCTCTCTCTCTCTCTCTCTCTCTCTCTCTCTGTCTCTCTATCTCCACATGTTTTGGAAGAAGGCAATGGAGGGAAAGGAAAAAAGAAAAGACAGAAAATGATTTTAAAGTGTTCTTTTGTTTGGGAGTAAGAAAGAAAAAGAAGAGAAAATTTATTTAACTATCTTCTTTTGTTCGGAAGAAAGGAAAATGAAAGAAAAGAAAGAAAATGGAAGGAAAAGTTGGCTTGTTTTGACCAAAAAATTTTCCTTCAAAATTTAGGAGGAAAATGATAGAAAAGAAAGAAAAATTGTTTTCCCTTCTCTTTTTTTTTATTTTTATTCTCACCTCCTTTTCTCTTCTCTTCTTTTTTACCCCAACTCCCAAACTAAGACTTCGGGTCCCACTGACGTGGAGTCCAGCCCAGGACTGCGACTTTCCGCAACAGAGGCGTATGGGTTGGTGGGCGGTAAATTCTGATATTTTTAAGGTTTTGGACAAATTGGATTGGATTGTATTTGGTTGTAATTGACACTAGGTTTGGAAATTCTGGCCTGCTTTGTAGTAATTGTGCACCTGGATTACATGTACGAAAGGCCTGTCAACTGTCCAGCTCTGCACCGATGCGACCCGGATACGTTATTGTTTTTGGGTATGGATAGAGATATAATTGCATTTAACCAACGCAAACTTGGACCCATTTTGCCCTAATAGAAAATGGGCCGAATACAAAATATTCTATTATGACTTATACTGGACTAGGAACCGTTTAAATAAATAATAATTGTAATATATAACCCGAATACGAAAAATTAAATGTCAGATCCATTCAGCGTAAAATTGAAATTTGAAACAATTTTATTTAAACGGACCAGTCAAGAATATTCAATTTCGGCCGAGGTCTAACCTGACACCCCTACGATAAGGTTTTAGATTTCAAGTTTCGATCCGAGGTCACCACTTGGATTGGATGTTATCTGGGTTTTGAATGTGATTTCAAAGGCAAATGGCTCAATTATACAAATATATTCGGTTTGAATGGTTAATCCGGTTATTTGTCAGTTAATAAAGGAGTTGTTAAATCAGTTAAAGAAAATATTTAAATTCTTGAAGATTAATTTTGTGAAAATTGTTAATCATATTCTGAAATGCCCACCAAGTTTTTTTAACAAGGCACTAACCAAATTTAACTTGGCAAAATCGACAGTTTTTTGGGTTGTTAATAATAATAGTTTTACTTTCCAAAAAAAAGGCATAAAACCACTACTATAAAAAAAAAATTGAATTTCCCTCTTATGAAACTTAATTTGACTGGTCAATAAACTAGAAATGCTATCACATTGAGCTTAAAAATTTTAGTTTTTGGTTGCATAATTGTCAAGTTTTATACTTTTAAAAAAAGGATAAGCAACTTTCAAAAAAAAAAAAAAAAAGATAAGCAGTCTGGTTGATGGTCAGCCCAACACTTGTAAAGTTGCAGTGAGCTGTTTCCTGGTCGCTAGCCCCTCCGTAGTACCTAAGCTGTATTGTTGCGGAAGGTCAGGGATGACAGAGGACCTTTCCACCAACGACCATGGGTGTGCCACGTCTCATCGTAGTAGGCATGCACCCACCAGTTGTTCTACAACTATTTTCTTAATTATAAAATTTGCTCAAATGTTGGCGAATTCGAGGACACATTGCGCTGTCCCCATCATCGGGAGACCTCCGTGACAAATACTTGAACGACCCCATTTTATTTAGGGTTAATAACACTTTGCCCCCCTGAACTTAGGGGGTAGTCACACTTTACCCCCTCAACTTTAAATATATACACTTTGCCCCCCAAGACTAGTCAAAGTTAGGAATTAAAAAAAAAGTGAGTGTTATGACATTATTGCCCTTTTATTAATGAATATATTTATAACTTAATATCATTTTTTTCACTTTTAAAAGATTTATATCTTCTCTATCGTATTAATTATATAAAAATATCAAACTAAAAAATTTAAAGAAAGTTAATATTTAGTTTATATCTTTGAAATTTTCTCTTAGATTAATATTTACTTCTATATATGTTTTGTTTAATTTATTATACTTTAAGTCAAACAAAACCTATAAATAACACAACACTAAAATAAATTCAATTGTCAGAATTTGTATAAAAATGGTAATACCAAACTCATTTATTTAAACTAAATTTTTATCATTTTAATTTATTTAAACTTTTGGACTAATATCATAGTCATTTTTATATTTATCAAATTAGTCCAATATGAAATTTTTAATCAAAGAATATTTTGGGAAAAAAGAAAAGTTAGCCCATTATACAGTACTAGGGCAAACAAGAATAAATAAGTCAAACAAAAAAATATATAATATTTAGTCCAAAACAATAAATAATAAGAAATTCTTTAATTAAGAATTTCATATTGGAATAATTTGATAAATATAAAAATGACAATGATATTAGTCTAAAAGTTTAAATAAATTAAAATGATAAAAAATTACTTTAAATAAATGAGTTTGGTATTATATTTTTATATAAATTTTGGTAATTGAATTTATCTTTTAGTGTTGTGCTTCTTATCAGTTTTGTTTAACTTAAAGTATAATAAATTAACAAAAACATATATAAAAGTAAATATTGATACAAGAGAAAATTTTTAAAGATGTAAATTAATATTAACTTTCTTTAAATTTTTTAGTTTGATATTTTTATATAATTAATATGATAGGTGAAGAAATAAATCTTTTAAAATGAAAAGAAATGATATAAAGTTATAAATTTATTAATTAATAGAAGGGCAATAATGTCATAACACTCAATTTTTTTTTTGAATTATTAACTTTGACTAGCCTTTGGGGGGCAAAGTGTATATATTTAAGGTTTAGGGGGGCAAAGTGTGACTATCCACTAAGTTCAGGGGGCAAAGTGTTATTAACCCTTTTATTTTCTCACAACAAGACTACACAGAAGTCAAAAGCTCGCAATTGTAGCAACCAATAATAATTATTTTGAAAAAATTTTCGTGTTTGGATGCGTCACAATTATTTAAAAAAATTTTCAGCAAAAATTAACAAATTTTCCGCTCATTTTTCAAATTTTAAATACAATATTGAGCGCGCGATCTATTGATCACATAAATATTTTGTGTTTTTTCTAGTTATTATTGTTGTATGACATTTGAGAGCTGATGGACAATTTTTTAAATAACATGCTTGCGCAAATGACTTTTTGTTGATATTTATTTATCCATTTGGTCTTTTAAGGAAAGTTTTGCAAGTGTTTGATCAAATTGCCATTTTGCTGCATCTCTGTTTAATTTGAATTGATAATGAAATACTTCGCTGAAAAAATTAGTATGACACTTATGAATCCTCAGATGATTCATAGTTTTCTTTAATATCTGATTCACTTCCTTTTTAGTTTTCTTTTAAATTTTTTCAGAACAATTGTCTAAGTTTGCGATAGATTTTGCAATTAAGGAAAGCATGGTTTTCCTTGCAGGAATTGTTTGTTCAATGCATCATTACAAAATCTAGCATTTTCAAAGGTAGAATCTTTGCCATTTCTCTATACCTGTCTCAGACCACAACAAATGAAATTACAAATCAGCATTTTGCTTGAGTGGCAATTTATAATGGTGTCTATATATATATATATATATATATATATATATATATATATATATATATATATATTGATAGAACATGATGAGAGATTTCATTGCAAATTATTCTTAACAGCATTTACCATGTCCGTAGGAAAGTTTATGAACCACATCAAGCTTCCTGTACAATTAAGACCATATTTTGCTGCAAGGTGAGCTGGTTCATTACATTTCCTACTAACATGATGTATTTTAGCACTAGGAAATTCAGATAACAAAAGTTTAACTCCAGCTATAATGTGGCCCGTCATTGAAAAGTCTTCTTCCTCCTTGAGAAGCTTGTTGATGACGTCAACTGCATCCCCTTCCAACTCAAAATGGGTGATACCAAATTCCTTAGCAAAAAGGACAGCTTTGAGCATTGCTAAAGTTTCCACATGTTCTGCATCGTAGCAATTTCCCAGTTTCTCGGCAAAAACTGTTTCCAGTTCTCCTTCATCATTTCGGACTATCACTCCAACAACTGCTCCTTTAGATGAAAAAGCTCCATCCACATTTATCTTCAGGTAGTCCTTCAAAGGGGGCTTCCACTGTGCTCTTGTTTGAATTAAACTGCCTTGGGTATTTTCCATTGTTGCTTGAAGCTCTTAGCAGAGACTCTGTCCATATTACCAAATTTTCTCAGCTCCCCAATTTGTACCATCTAAAGTTTTTGCATTCCTGCTCTTCCATAAAGCCATAACGTAATCAGCCATTTGTTCCCTCTGCTTCCTGTCACATTCTGTTCATCATTGCACCAAACCAGTCTCTAAAGCATGAAATCCCTAAAGCCTTTTATTTCCACCTTCCAACCCATTTTATACCAAACTTGTCTTGCTTCTTTGCACTCTAGAATTATATGTTTATTCCGTTTCAGGTCCACATCCACATCTTGTGGCATAGTAGGGAATTTATCCTTTAATTTAACCTGTAAGTTATTTCCAGTTGCAACGGGCATTGGTGCATGCTCTCCAAATAAATATTTTGACTTTGGGTGGAACATATAGCTGCCACATTTTATTCCAGAAGCTATGCTCTAGCTGGCTACACTGAAGTTGAACCTCTTACCCATTGAGTTGGCTTCGAGCTTCCTAAGCTAAGTGGCAAGCAGATTTCACTCCAGAACATCCACTTTCTGAGAAATACCATACAATTTCGTCTTTTCGGCGACCATGTAGATAATGAAATTTTTTTAATCAATTCAGCATCATCCTCATGAAACAAGTCGTGCAAGGAGTTGGGATTTCCATTCCCCTGTTGAAAAGTTAATCAGGTCCCCCACCTTGGCATTTGGCAATAGGTCTTTGCTTATAGGAAGAACTTTGAAACTGTAGGGACATGGAATCCAGGGATCATCCCATATACTAATATCAGAGCCATTACCTTACTCTCCATCCTGAAGACTTTAGCAAAAATTGTATTGCGGCCTGCTATACTATTCCACAAATATGATGACTTCTTTCGAATTGTGGCCTGCATGAAATTGCTTTGGGGGAAGTACTTAGCCTTGAGCACTCTTGAGGACTAGCAGATTAGGTAATTTGAGAATTTTCTAGCACTTGTTTTGCTAAGAGGGCTGTGTTAAAAAGCCTCAAAGTCTTTAAAACCCAATCCTCACATCTTTCATTTATTTATTATTTTTTTACATAAAGACTCCCATTTTAACCAGCAAATTTTCCTCTCCTATATCCTTTTTACCCCTCTAGAAATCCCTAACCATTATTTAAGCTCTTCACAAATTGACTTGGGCAATTGTAGCATGACATGACATTAAGTTGGTATTGCTTGGGCTATCGCTTTAATTAGAGTCTCTTTCCCAACTTGAGAAGAAGCTTTTCCTTCCAGCCTTTTAGCTTAGCCTTAACTTTGTCCTTGACAAAGCAGAAAATTTCGTTTGTTATTCTACCAACCATGTAGGGCATGCCAAGGATAAAGTCCTTTGCCATCAGTCAATGCTAATCCCCCAACTTCCTTGCAAAGTCATCGTCTTCTGTTTCACTGGATCCATTGCTAATATACAACCTGGATTTTTTCATATTCACCTGCTAGGCCAGAGAACTTTTCATATGTTGCTTTCACTTCCAGTATTTTGTTGATATGTTGTTCATCCGCTTTAGCAAAGAGCACACTATAGTCAGTAGCAAAAATAGGTGGGTTATGTGAGGACCTTGGCTGCCCATTCTCAGTCCCTCCCAAAGACCTTGTCTTTCTTGGCTCCTGATTAAGCGCAACAGCCCTTTTGCGCATACGATAAACAAATAAGAGGATAGGGGATTCCTTTGTCTTAGGCCTCTCGTTGTCATAAAAGTCTCCGTATGCTTTCCATTTATTATGATTGAGTAGGAGACCATTCTTACACATTCCATGAATGCTTAATCCAATTGAATGCTTCGACTGCAATTATAACATTGTCTGTAAAACAAAGGCACTTTGTGCTTCATTGATAATTTGGGGCATATTGCAGCCTGCATGCTAGAGCTTTTGCTATCAACTTATAAGATATGTTACAGAGGTTAATTGGTCAAAACTCGTTGATTTTAGAAAGCTTTTCACCTTTGGGACTAGCACCATGCGTGTCTTTTTTATGCTTCTAGTAGAGCCCCTGTGGTTAAGGAAGTGGGGAGCCATTTGTATCACGTCTTTTCTCACGATGCACCAATAGTTTGGTAAAACCCTGCTTGGAGTCCATCTGGTCCAGGCGCCTTCCAAGCCTGCATTTGCTGCAGAGCAACTTGAATGTCTTCGCGTACGAACTCTTTATTCGTGTCCTCTTTCACTGCATCAGAAATTCTGGCACAATGCATCTCTCTTATAGCATCAAGCTGGACTCCTTGTATCTGATACAGATTTTTAAAAAATTGCAAGGCATGAGCTCGTCACTGATCTTGCCCAGTTATCCATTCACCTTGTTCGTTCTATAACCTATCAATCGAATTCCTCTTCATCTCTGATTGCTTTTTGATGAAAGAACTTTGAGTTTTGGTCACCTACTTTTCAACCATATTTGTCTGGCTCTTTGTTCTCAAAATTTCTCTTCTAGCTCCAACAGTTTGTCTGGCTCCTTCCTTACGCCAAGTTCAGCATCTACTGTTACTCTGGAGTTGCATTTCATGAGTGATGCCTTAAGGAGGGGTGATTTTGAAAACAATTTCGACATAGGGGACTTCTGGGAACGGGTTCTGGGAGGTGGAACGGGTTTTGGGAGGGGGGTAAGCGCATTTTGAGAATGCGCACTTGCCCACTAAGAATGCGCTTCTTTGGTGGTTTATTTTTTTTTTTTTTAATTTCATTGCCTCGCGGGTGGCGCGGGCTTGCCAAAGATGCGCACTCATTTTTTTTTTAATTTTCAACGAGGCTGGAATAGGAAATAACCTTGCAAGCGTAAATTGGTGGAGATATTGACTATTGAGCATGTCTGGTGCAGATTTCTTGTGCACGAATTTTTCTGCTCTCATTTTTTGCCAATAATGCACAAAATTTATTTGGTTATCGATATATGATTGGATCGGTAGGCTGAGTCGGTGAAAGCTTCAAGAACATGAGAGGTTGGATGGATGCCAGTTCAATTTCGGAGTCAGTGACTAGACATGTCAATGGGTCGGGTCTAGACCCGGACTCGACTCGAACCCGTTATTTTTTTCGAGTCCAGATAGAGGTATAATTCCGTTTACTGGATCCCAATCCGAACTCGTTTTCTTCTAATTAAAACGGGTCGGGTATAGAATATTCAATTCCAACCCAAATTGAACCTGGACTCGTTAATATAAATAAATATGTGTGTGTGTATATGTACATATGTATGTATGTATGTATTTGCGGCAGTGCCCATATCAACAAAGAGTAACAATGAAACTAAGAAAATGCAACATACGAATCACACATACGTTCAATACACATGTTTGACATTATTAAGACCAACAACTTCCAAGATATCAATTTTTAGAAAGCATGACATGATTATTAACGCTGCCACTATCATACAAATTCTCCACATATATAGTTTGGAGCTTAGATCATTTGGTTGATGTCTCTCAACTGAAATAACTGACATGTAGGGTTCGTTTGGTTCACATATAGGATGAGACAGGATGACTCATCCTAGGATTTAGAATCCTGGGATAAGTTATCCTTGGATTGACAATCCTTTCAATCTAGTATTTGGTTGGTATTAGATTTGATGGGATTTCTTAGGCAATAGTCTCATCCTGTGTTTAGTTGGAAATTAAATTATTATTTTATTAGCTAAATACCATATATTTATATAATTATTTTTACTTGGCAATCCAACACATATTCAAATAATATTCTAAGAATTATAATATGGTAAATATAAAAATAGAAATAAGATGAATTACTATTTTTATTTGATAATTCAAAAAATAATGTTCAAATGGTATTATATGAATCATCATATCAATAAAACAAACATAATAATTAAATACATTACTAAATTGACTAAGAATTTGAAATAAGCTATGAAATTACAATTTGAAACTTTTGCATCTACTCTTTTTAAAATAAAAAAAATTAGAAATCAAAATTTTTTCATAATACAAGTAAAAAATACTTATGCTATTTTTCATATTTTGTATCTAAGTCATATCAAAGTAATTTTTTAGTTATTCTCAAGAAAATATATGATAAATAAAGTATAAAAAGAATGAATAATATATAAATTAAAATTAAATAGAAAAAAAGATCAAATACGATATTTAAGTTTTTTATTTATTTAAAACTTGAAAATAAAATGATTTAGTACTTCTCAATTCCTCTATAATATTCATAAATATTAGCCTTTAAGATATATATATATATATATATATATATATATATATGAATCAGTTCAGTTAACCGCAGTTTTCAAAAATTGATACCTCTAACCGAAACCGAAACTACTTTTGTAAATAAGGTTCGATTAACCTAGCCGCTTTCAAATCTTAGCTCGATTACTCTTATTTTTCGGTTTGAAATAGAGTGATTATTGTATTTTTTTTATTTTTTAATTATTTTTGCCTATCCCAACTGTCATGTCATGACATAAAGTTAATTATTAACGCGTAGATACTTGAAATACTTCAAAAAAATTAAATATTTATAGTTTTAAATGAGAAAATAAAATCATGATGAATTCAAATTGGAATTAAAAATAAATAAAAACCCACAAAAAATCATTGGAAACATAAAATAATAATATGAACAAAATAAAAAACGTGATACAATTTACAAAACAATTGTTGAATGAAAAATATTATAGTGTATCTTTTCTAGACGAAAGTCCTAGAGAGAATTTAGGAAGATAGTATATTAATCTTGATTATTATAAGATATGTCTATAATTAAATTAGTCTAAATTATTATTATCCCACACACACCATCATTCTAGGATAACTAATACCAACCCCCCATGGGATTATTTTATCCCATATTTATGGGATTAAGTTAGTTAAATGGGATAAGTAATACCATGTAAAAAACCAACCAAACATGGTATGACATGGGATTAGTTATCCAATCCTATGAACCAAACGTACCCGTGCTTTAGCAAGCATGAACACAAGGATATGCAAAAGGGCTGTCCGCCAAACGTGCTCTGCACTGGGTATGCCACACCTTAGGTTAGGTATGCATTTAGATATCGTGCCAAAAAAAAAGAAAGAAAGAAAGAAAGCAAAACCAACCTCATGACAAAAAAATTAATTTACCCTGAATTTTGGATACGAAAAAGGAAAAAATTTCAAACAGATACAGAATTAACACGTATAAGTATACACACAACACACACACAATTATGTTAAGCAAATTATTGATTCGTGATGTATACAATCTGCCTCCGGCGCTTTTGCTTCAAAGAATAGCTATTGCTATTCACAGAAGCACTACCAAAAGAATAACTATTGCCATTCACAGAGGCTCTATCATGGCTGCAGGTCAGGTGGTTTTTGGGTCTGCAGTGGTCGATTGATTTTTTTCAAGACATTCAACAGGTATTTGTATTGCATGTAAATTATCATTTACAAAAAGGGATAAATATCCCACGAGTCACTGTGGAGTCCTATTGACCCACAGGGGAAGTTGCCTTTCACTCAATGACATTCTTCAACTTGGTTGCAAACTTTGCAACTTTACTAGCTATTACATTCAGGGCTTATTCTCAATAGCTTTTAATTTTTATAAAAACTAATTTTAGAAAAACTGAAAATCAATTGCTCTAGATTTTAGTTTGAAAAAAAATCCAAAAACATAGTAAAAAATGTAGTTAAAAACATCAAAAAATAGAATTTTCAAAAATAAGAAGCTAAAATCGGGTAAAATAAAGCTATTAAGAACATGCCCTTAGATTCCTATCTATTTCTTGAAATGCACATGAGTAAAGCAATGAGCCAAGATGCAAAATATTCTCTAATGTTGTTATAGACTTAGAGTTGTTAGTATCTCTATTCTTCAATTTCTGAATCCCTCTTGGTTTGACCCCTGTATTAAGACATCTTGCCAACCTTTCTCCACTGCTAGCTTCAAAGCCAATTTAATGACGTTTGATTCCTTCATATTCTTGTCTCCCTCTCTTTCTTCTACTGTAGCTCACACCCATATTGTCTTGTTGTTTGAGTCTATGGCCTGAATACAATAGCCAATTCTCGTGCTAATTCTACATATGTTGGTGCTGGGGTAAAGTTTTATCATGATCCTTCTTTCTGTCCCAATCTCTTCCTCCTAAACTTCTATTCTTGTTCCCTATTGCTTATTCTCATTCCCTCTTTATTTATGGACTCAAATTGAGACCATTCTTCCAAAGCCTTTTGTATTACTTCTTTTCCCCCTCCCCCTCCCCCACTTCATTTCTAAACAGTCTCAAATTTCTTTGTTGCCAAATTTGCTACAAAATATTGACTATGAGTTCGATATGTCGTTGTTTTTCATTTCTTTCCGTTGCCCCTAGCAGTTTCTCCCAGCAGTTTTATAGGCTATGTCTGCAATCACTCAGTTTATCCCACTGAAGTGGAGCATGTTTCCAGACCTCTTGTGCATTGCTATACAGCAATAACGTATGTTCTATAGTTTCCATCTCCTCTCCACATTTTTGACATATTGGAAATCCCTTCCTAGTTCTGTGATAAATCTAAAACTAGTAACACATTACTCAGTCATTTTTATAAGAAAAGCTTGGTTTTGTGCTTCATGTTTATCTTCACACATTTTGCCACCCTTTTTCCTTCCTTTTTCCAATTGCAGCGGATTGATTGCTAAGTCATTTTTGGGCAAGATTCTCAGATTATTGGTTTATCAAAAAAAAAAAAAAAAAGGCCGCCAACTATGTTGATTTGAGGAAGTGTTCTACATCTAACATCATCGCACACGACTTGCGTGAAGATTGAATAATTTTTTTTTTAATTTGAAGGGTTGGGGACTAAACTGCAAATATGGGAATTTAGAGGTTGTCGCACACAAGCTATGCAATGACTCTTTTAATCCCATAAAAAAAATTATGGTCCCTTTCAATGTATATAAGTAAATAAATAAATTAGGGTCTTCGCACACCATGTGTGCAGTTACTTTAACACGTAATTTTTTTAACATTTATTTGAATATTATTTAAAAAGTAAACCCTAGTTTCTAAACCTTAACCCTAAATGCAACTAAACCCTATCCTTAGTTTTTGAATCCTAAGATTGAGCAAGTGAGTTCTAAACCCTAACCATAAAACCCCATAAATTCTAAACACTCACCATAAACAATAAATTGTGAACCCTAACTATAACCGCAAATTACAAGGCTAAAAGCCAAGCCTAATTTTAGGCCCTACTATTTTACTGTAACTCCATACATACTTTTGAAATCATTTCAATAATAACAAATGACTTTGTACATCAATCAGGTCAAGATCCCAAATAAGTGCAACAATGACAATGCTGAATGTCGCCAATGCATGCCTCCTGTCCCTTTATCGTGGTGTAGTGGAATAGTCATATATCTAGTGCGCCATTTGTTACTGAGCTTATTGGCAAAAAGACCGTCTCGATCCCACATCAAGTTGGAACAGAGGTGGATAGTTATCGTTATCATCTGAATTTACAACAACTGAGTTTGATTGTATTGCGAACATGACTCCGATACACTAGGATTGGGTATAGCATTCTTGGAATTATCGCCCTCAAGAATAGTCAGGCGAGCCGATAAATCATCATGTTTATTGTGTGCAGTTGAATATGGTGCATATAATGGTTCACCTAAACCCGAGCTGCATAAATTGACAGTTGTTAGATGCTCCTGTATCTCAAAGAAGATTTCACATCGTGTACGAGGCATATTCACCTTAATGTAATATAAGGTATCCATATGAACGTTGTCTACCATTGGCATACCCAACAACAAATTGATCTTATTAGCTTCTCGATCCATTTGCATGGCCTTGTATTCTTTATCAAGCAGGTCATCAAAACCTATATTTTATTTCGTTACATCTCGAAGGACTGTATGATAACGATCCCCCAACTGTCTACAATTCTTCTTTCCCAATATAACTGGATTAATAAACCATGGTCTATTGACATTTGTCTATTACTCACACAACTCTCCTTTTAAGTCAACAAATATATTAATTCAATCTTGATAATTGCCAAAAATATTCATGTAAAATTCTTAATTGTTAATAGTAAAAATCTTAATGTTGGTCTCGTTATTTCCAATCATATACCAAAAATTCTAATGATGTCTTTCCATATAGTAATTATCTAATTTTTACCATTATGCAATTAACTTCACAACAATTATAGCAATCGATCAAAGGATGAAACGATTAAATACACGATTAACATAATTGACCCCAACAAATTATAATGATTATTATAAATATTTATTAATATAAATCATATGAACAACTACACTACTGCTATTCATGGCAAACAAACATTACAAATTAAAACAGTCATTATAACTATATATGTCCAACAAGTGATTACAATACTTGGGCCTAAACATTAGGCCCCGAATTAAATGTGAGCTAAGCTTGGACATTAATAGGCTCAGGCCCGATTAAGGTTAGGCCCATTTAAAAGTATAATTGTGTATGTGTGTCTATGTGTGTGTGTAAATTATAGTTAGACACCAGTGAAAAATCCATATCCTATATGTGTATAAATAAAAAGAAAAATTTATAATAAAAAATAATGAGTAGTTATTCAAAGGTTTTATTAAGTTGTGTAATGTGCATTTTTTTTAGTTGTTTAAAAAAAAAAGAAAAAGAAGCTATTGGCGGTTATTAGATGTTTCTATACAATGTATATAAAATAATACGTATAATTTATAGTCAAACACTAGTAGGAGATACACACCCTAGATTGCGCAATGTTTTCTTTTTTTAAGTTGTTAAAAAAAAATTGTTGGCAGTTATTTGAGGAATCTATTAATTAGCTTTTCAGTGGAAGGGTAAATAAGAAAAAACAAAAATAACAAAAATGTTTACACCGTAAGCCTTACTCTCTCTTTGTATACAACAAGATAAGAAATCATAACCTAAAATATTAATAATTTATATATAAATTTTATAACAATTCATAATTATTAAATATTTATCATATATAATTATGTATTTAATAATGAGCTTGGGTCGAGCCCGACTTAAGCCCGAAACTTAAAAAAATTGTGAGCTGACCTTTGAACCTTTTATTTTGAGCCCGAGTCAGAAAGGCTTAATTACTTTGTGAGCTGATTTACAAAGCCCGATTGAGTCGATATTATATGATGTTTATGGAGTCGAAGTCATTCTTTAACTAATATTCTTTAACTTAGCAAACTAGTTAATTGAGTCAAGACCATTCTTTAATTATTTCTTAAATATACTTAATTAATGTAGTTGAAGTTATACCATGTTGATGAGTCGAAGTCATCCTAATTAATATTCATTAGCTTGCCATACTTAATAAACTAGTCAACTGAGTCAAGACCATTCTTCAGTTATTTTTTAAATATACTTAATTAACTAGTTGATTGAGTCATGTTAATTGAGTCAAAGTCATTCTTCAATTAATATTATTTAACTTGCCAATGATTTGTACAAATACTTAAATGTACTTAATTAACTAGTTTATCGAGTCATGTTAATTGAATCAAAGTCATTCTTCAAACAATAGTATTAAACTTGCCAATGATTTGTACAAATACTTAATAAACTAGTTAACTAAGTCAAGTTCATTATTTAATTATTTTTTAAACATACTTAATTAGCTATAGTTTATACGATGCTAACTGAGTATGAATACATAATAATCTAGTTAATTGAGTCAAGATTATTTCTTAAATATGCGTAATTAACTAGTTAATTATATCGAAGTCCTTCTTCAATTAATATTCCTTAACTTGCCAATAATAAACTAATTAAATAGTTAATTAAGTCAAAGTTATGTGATGTTAATTGGGTCAAAGTCATTATTTAATTAATATTCCTTAACTTGCTAATGTTTTGTACAAATACTTAATCAACTAGTTAATTGAGTCAAGGGCATTCTTCAATTGTTTTTTAAATATACTTAATTAACTAGTTGATTGAGTCAAAGTCATTCTTCAATTAATATTATTTAACTTGCCAATGATTTGTACAAATACTTAAATGTACTTAATTAACTAGTTTATCGAGTCATGTTAATTGAGTCAAAGTCATTCTTCAATTAATAGTATTAAACTTGCCAATGATTTGTACAAATACTTAATAAACTAGTTAACTAAGTCAAGGTCATTATTTAATTATTTTTAAACATACTTAATTAGCTATAGTTTATACGATGCTAACTGAGTATGAATACATAATAATCTAGTTAATTGAGTCAAGATTATTTCTTAAATATGCGTAATTAACTAGTTAATTATATCGAAGTCCTTCTTCAATTAATATTCCTTAACTTGCCAATAATAAACTAATTAAATAGTTAATTATGTCAAAGTTATGTGATGTTAATTGGGTCAAAGTCATTATTTAATTAATATTCCTTAACTTGCTAATGTTTTGTACAAATACTTAATCAACTAGTTAATTGAGTCAAGGGCATTCTTCAATTGTTTCTTAAATATACTTAAACTAGTAAATTGAGTTGATTTGTATGATGTTAATTGAGTCAAGCCATTAGTCAATTATTATTTCTTAAATATACTTGATATAATGGGTAACAGAATTGAAGTTATGTAATGTTAATTGAATGGAAGTCATTTTTCAGTTAATATTCCTTAACTTAACAATGATTTGTACAAATACTCGATAAATTGGTCAATTGAGCCAATACCATTGTTCAATTATTTCTTAAATATATTTAATGAACTAGTTAATTGAGTCAAAATTATATGATGTTAATTGAGCTAACTAGTTAATTGAGTCAAAATTATATGATGTTAATTGAGCTAAAGTCATTCTTCAATTAATATTCCATAACTTGCCAATGATTTGTACGAATACTTAATAAACTAGTTAATTGAGTCGAAGTTATATACTGTTATTTGAATCGAAGTCATTCTTCAATTAATATTCCTTAACCAAGGATTTGTAAGAATACTTAATATACTAGTTGATTGAGTCAATTCCATTCTTCAATTATTTCCTAAATATACTCAATTAACTAGTTAATTGAGTGAAAGTTGTACGATTTACTTTGTCGATTCCCAGTTAACAAAGCTAGATTTTACTCGGCAGTAAATAAGTTTCTTTTTTGAAGAAAGCTTTTGACGGACATTTACCAAATGCAATTAATTATTGTGGGTAGTTTGTACCTAAAATTTCATCCACCCTTCTCGGTCCGCTAACTCCAGTATTAATTCCCCAAGTGTCAACAAGCTATTGTCATACACTCCATGTGTATGTATCTTCAAGCAAAATTACATAAATGTTTACGTGCTTAAAAGTTAAAATATCTGCACCTGAATTAGAAGAAAATTATCCTGTGCAACTGTGTGGCACGCAAAGCAAAAATTGTGGCGAAATGAACTAATTTATGCCATGTGAGGCATGATTGATGACTTAGAATAATTCAAAATTTTGAAGCAGGAACACTATAGTCTTCACTGTGAAGATAATGATGCTTTGTTGCAAAGGAATACCTTGCGAACTCATTGTAGTTGACATAATTGGAGGTGATTGTATTTCCAATTTATTTTATATTTTGTCCAACAAAAAAAATAAAGGTTTTAAGCATATTCTTACGTAAACAAAAAATGTTGCTGCCATTCAAAAATTATTATACTATATCTTTATTTATATTTCTTCTCTTAGACATAAGTTATTCAATTCAATAACTAAGTTATTCATCAATTATTTTCTACTAGATCTCTTTTTTTTCTTTTTTTTTTTCAAAATCTGGGCTCGCTCAAAAGAAATTAAGAGTCCTAAAAATACACAAAAAAGGGCCCGAAAAAGGAAAGTTTAACCAGTTGCATGTTGGTATGTGATTCCAGTATAAGGCAATAGTGATTTGAAAACACAAGAGGGTATTTTTTCTTCATTCCACATCACATTCAATCGTTCACAAGAGGGTATTGAAAACACAAGCTAGGATAAACATATTCACCTTTGACAAAAGAGTTAGGCCGGTGAAATATATTTTCGTCTTTTGATTTCTGGGGCAAAGGATTAATGTTTCACTCATGCGGACAATATAATTTCTCCAAACACATCTCTATATGCATGCTACATGATGTCCAATAAAATTTTGAATTCAAATATATCTAGATTAATTTGTCTAAACTTTATACCTCAGTGTGTAAAAGATTACTTTAGAAAATAGTGACTAGTGATCTAGGTCGATATTCCGATGAGTGAAAAATTGGAGTGTAATTAAATATTTTGGTGAAAATTTATCTATCTTTGGAGTCGGAGGAGTTGTTTAACCTAAAACTGGATTGCCAGAAGTTTGGCAACGGTTAGGCTGACTTCACTTCTTACGGTTCAATGATTCTGTTTAGAGTTGGAAAGAGACAAAAGAAAAGAACAGGTGTGGATGCATCACTGACGATAGAAATCAATTCATGATACAGATAAGGAAACAACATGTGCTATTGAAATATAGGCTCCAAAAATCCAAATTGGCGGTGCCGTAAAGAAAGTAAACCATCTACTTCGGGGATTAATGTTGCCACAGACTTCAGTTTTCGGACTGCTGATCTTGATTTCATTATTATGAAATCTTTGATTTGTTTTACAGACTTTGAAACATACATAGCCAGGGGGAGCGGGGTGGTCGACGTCGTAATAGTAATAAGAATAACAACAATAAGGCTTTTTACTTAAATTTCTAAATAAAATATAGATCAAGAAAAGCAAACATAAAAATGGGCTTAAAATGGGGCCTTAAAATATTGTGAAGGTTTATGGGTCCAATAATAGATTTAGGAAAAATGGTTTTTTTTTTTTTTAAATAAAGGCTCGTCACTTGGTATTAGATTTTTGATATATCGAGTCATCAAAAAGAATTTTTTTGATTAAATTATTTAGTACAAATAAAAATCTATACTTCGACGATTCTGGGTCTTTCGAAAAACTAAAAATATGAGTTCAAGAGTTTAGTTGAGAGAGAAACAGCCTAATTATCAACTCTGGTATCCTTTTCTCCTAATAAAATTGGTTGCACGTTTAATTTTAATTCTTTTAATTTTAAGACTTAAAATTGAGTTAATTAAAGATAAAATGTTACCAAAATAAATAAATAAATCATAGCTAAATGCAATGCAGATAAAATATCTTTTAAAATTTCCAATCCTTTGACGAAAAATATTCTTGAATAACGCACTCGCAAGATACCCGTTCATAGTTTTCATGATAATATTAAACTAAAAATACAAAATAAATAAATAAAAATAAATGGAATAAAATTGAAACTAAATTCTTTTACAATGGGTTCATATGAATCCTAAATAAGTATATTAACCCAATTAAACTAATTAATACATACTTTGACTTAGGATAAATATTTGCCTGAAAGTAGAGGTAAATATTAGGATAATCTCACAGGAGAAATTATTATTAAAATTAATGCACATCCGGGACAAAAGAAGTTATTTGAAATCTCATTTCGACACCTTTGACAAGCTAGGATAAACATATTCACCTCTAGCATGGCAATTATTACGTCAAATGCACATTAAAATAAATCTATATGTGAATATATTGCTAAACTAACACGGAGAAATTAATTGAATATGAAATAAGAGAATATTAGCGGTGCTCTACCATCTCCCATTGACAATCCATGAATAGAAAGTGCATTAATAGAGTTAAGTTTTTTGAAAATTAATTCCCATTACAATGTTCATTACAAGATATTTGTATTACACAATTTGAAGTGGGATTTTCGAACTTTATGCCACGTACAATTTGAAGTGTGATTCCAGATCAACATATCCTCATGCGAATTAACAGGAATTGGAATACTTCAAATATGGCTTAAGATGGCGGACGGAAGCAAATTTGAGATGAGGGTAAGATTCCACTTATGCTGAGAATCAATGCGGTCTCCCACTACCAAAGGGCAATGGATTTGTGAATTAAGGCGTCGTATATGTTATTTTATTGTACGGATGGCAATATTCAGTTCTGGGATCATACCACTTCAATGACGAAGTACATTATCTTTTTGTGATGCCCAGAAAATTTAAATAAAAACATGAACAAAATATTTATATTTTCCAGAGCAAACTTTAATTGCATATTTTGCTTTAGCAAGAAAAATACACAATTAGTTGAGCATGAGAAGGGCCTTTTCTTACTTACTAAAAAAGAGGAGGGGCCTTTTCTTGCTTTCTATAGAATCCAAGATGCCAAAAGAAATAAAAATTTAGAAGAGAAAGGAAATTCATTTATATTCCCTAATCCAACCACCTACCGGATTCGTAATAATTACAAAATCGGCTTCCACATTTTAATTCTTTTTTTAAACACATTTAACCATTCCGCCTGCAAAAAAAAAAAAAAAAAAAAAAAAAGAAAGAAAGATAAATATCCATGTTTAACAACTATATCCACATGTAAACACCACCTTGCACCTTTAACATAAGAGTGCAACAGTATCACTAATCTAGTAACCAAAAAAAAGTATCATTAATCAGAACTGACGGCATTTTTTGAGATGCAAGAGCTTTTCAAGACACGCAGCCTCTTCACAATGGATACAGGCATGCAGCAAATAATTGAGTAGATGAGTTTAACATGAGTAATTTGCCAGTTTCGAAGATGTCGTACCATGTTATTCTAAGAACAAGCTAAAAGCTTGAAGTTGGTACTTAATTATTTTTTAGTATAGTAATATACTAATATGGTACCACCGCATATCACAAAAGTACTACACTAATTATTACTTTTGAAAGGCAGTTGAGAATAATAACATATTTTCTTCGTGAAAATATCATTTTATTCGATATTCAGTGCAAGAACGTCACGTGAAAATATCATTTTATTGGATATCCAAGGGGATATTGATCAAAATGGATTTGACTCCAGGGCAAGGTGTGGAAGCATAGATCAAATCCGATCAATTGATTGATGAACAATTAATGAAACCAAGGACATTTGCATCTAGTGAAGAATTTAAGGAAGATAATTGTTCCAAATGAGAATTACGATTGTTACAATTAAGGGGGGCAAAGTAGGACAAGGAGATAGTTTAGGGCTTCTATACTCTTCTATCCAAGACAAAAAAAAAATTATCTATGTCGGCTATCCTTTCTTTTGCGATCCCCAGAAGTTGGGCAATGGCATATGTTGATTGATCTCTGTTCAAAATGAGGGACCATTTCAACAAATCCTTGGCCCAATATTTGTACCAAAACGTGCCCTCTTAAAATGGACCTAGGCACGCATTTTTAAGGATCTTTTATGAGCAGGTATAAAGGCCCAAATAGGAGAAGTGGAGTGAGCTAGCTTCTGCAACGAGTTTTGTGAGAGCTCGCAAGAAGGGTACCCCTTATTGACTCTTTTAACTTTCAAATTATGAAAACCCAGCCGTTGTTTATATTGCGCACACGCGCGCACATACAAGTATAGTCCATACGATATAAATGTATTAATTGCATACAGACTGGCCCTGACACACACTCAATTGGCATGTTCATTAATGAGATAACAGTGAGATTCTCGTTCACCCTACCCTCAAATCTGAAAACTCTATTATATTGAACTTCAGTTGTACGAGTCATACTACTTGTGTCACATAAATGGTGTTGGCAACAGAAAAGGTTGCTAGAACTACAATATACTAATGGACAGTTTTGGAAACCACCGGAAAAGCAGAATAATGCTATGTGAGTAAAAATCAAAACGGAGAGGCGAGCACAATTGTCCCGAACAAAAACCAGAACCAATTGAGGTGGTCAGGCATCTGGTGAGGACAACAAATTTAACGAGTTTTGTTTACAGGTCTGAAACAATCATATAATAAAGCCCAGAAAGACCCAAATGCAATAATGCAAAAAAAAAAATAAAAAATAAAAAATAAAAACACGTAAGGCTGAAGACCCCCAGAAGAAGCCCAGACCATTTGAGCAGTAGATCACCCAAAGATTAAAAGTGAGAAAAACCCAGCACAACAAAATAGTCTCGTCTCAAAAACCCAACCCAGCTTAAGCCACGTGCTATCCGTGTGACCCCTCCCTTTCAACTCCGGATCCTCTCCACCTCCGGCCTGCGACTCACTTTGGCTCTCTCTCTCTCTCTCTCTCTCTCTCTGCACCACCTGACAACCAACTCCTCCACTCCGCACCCTACTACTTTAGTCTACTCTACTCTACTCCACTTTCCCTCGTTCCACTTTCCCCTCTTTCCACCACCTTTATCCTCGATGCATTTGTGCAGAAAATCAAAAAATTGTGCAGAAAATCAAAAAACAGCAGTCTGTCCCTCTCTCCCTCGGTCCTCTTGTCCAATTACCCTCACCCTTTTCCAATTTTAGGCAAGCAGATGATCTCTTATCCCCTCCCCTCTGTAAACCTAGAACGGAAACTAATTGGAGAATCCAACTCCTATATAAACCCTCAAACCTCAATTACCAAAATGTTAAATCATTTTACTGTTACTCCCAACGATGGCCGCCTCCTCCTCCCGATCACCCCCAAACGACCTCTGGAAAAGTGCTAGGAAGACGATTCTCGGTCTACACAGCCCGTCCCCAACTCCGCAACCGGCTTCTTCGGCTCCCTCTGCTGCTCTCCTCCCAACACCTCCATCCTCTCCAGCCCATGGCCCACCGCCACCTCCTCCGGCTCCTCCACTCACAGACCCTTCCCGACCAGCCCGTACTCCTAGTTCAGCGGCATCATTCTACATTGGAGCAACGGCGGCTGCTATTAGGGCTGATGTGACGGTGGATATTCCGGGGTTAACTGAACCTGGAGGTGGAGGTGGAGGTGGAGATAACCCGCCAGAACTAGCATCATGTAGCATTTTATTTGACCTATTGAATGACACAATTTATGGGGATTTTTTCCTCACTCTCCTCTGGGGCGCCACCTCCGTGGGTCAAATTCTCTTCACTTGGTTGATAGGCGCAGGAATTCGTTTCTTTGGCCATGGGGGAAAGCCAAAGGACGTTGTATTGACTTCCACGGTAAATTTCTGGTCCTCCTGCTGCCAACTGTACATTGTCCTCTTTGCCCAGCGCCATGTCCCCTGGAAGCAATGGCAGAAAAAACTAAGACTGGCCTGTGCTGTAACCGTCGTTCTCATCAAGTTTGGTATTCTGATCCAAGCGATTTATATGTGCAACCAACGTAACTATTGCGAGGGCACGATGCAACTGAATGGCACCGACAGTGGTTGCCTCAACTTCGTTGTTGATGTTTCTGTATGGCTCCGAGTGAGATCCACGGCGAGGAGGACTCGCAGCATGCGGCGTGCCTGAGGTAAGGCTGGATTGGGCTGGGCTTGTGATGTGCTCAATTGATTTTAAGTCTTTTGGGAACTTTTGGTGGGCTGATGTTTTGTTCATATGGAAGGAGCCCATGTATTTTTGTGGATGTTTCTTAGTTACTGGGCTGGTTATATTTTCGGCTGATTATCTGTGACATCTTTGGGCTGATTTTGCTTTTTCATGGAAGAGCCCTTCATTGTTAATGTTTTTTTTTTTTTTTTGTTTTGTTTTGAATCTGGTCTTTTTGTTAACGTTTATGGTACTAGATGTAAATATAAATCAACAGAACTATTATGTTTTTCCGCGATTCTATATATTTATCTTGCTGTTCATTGATTTTTACTATTATCCTTTCAATTTCTTGAACCGAAATTGATCAAAGATTCAATTTTTTCCAAAGCTTGAGCTTGAGGTCACTCCGAGCATAAGTGCTTCTTGGCAAAGGCAAATGATACTCATATAACTCTTTTTTCTGAAGAGGAAAAAAAAGTAAATTGAGGAGGTGGACAATCGTGTGTACACTGTAAAGAGGCTACGTAAGTGTACAATTAAAAACAATTCCTCTAAATTAAGAGTCGATAATCAAATGATGGGGTGTTAATGTACAGCTAGATATTGATGGGAACTAGTCCATCAAGGCGTGAACGTCGAAATGCAAAATATGATCAGTTCCTTTGTTGAATGTTAATGGTGGAGAAAATTAATTATACACCATTCACGCACTTTGACGGAATAACTACTCTTGCTAACTTGAGTCGGTCAAAAAGAATTATGGGAATAGGAATAGGAGTTGCTTGATGCCTTCAATTAGATATATTTATTGAAAACTTGGAAAATTCTTCCGCATAGGGAATGTAGCGGCTTTCATCGAAACAGCATCGACTCCTGACTAATGTTCATCCTGGGCCATTGGCCTGTGGCCATTTTAATCACATAACATTTGTCATGACACAAATACTGAAAACGATTTGCATGCCCAGTAGTAAAAAGGATCGACCAGATCGAGCCCAAATATGCAGTTCAGGAGCCCACCAGCAGGAGCTTCTTCAAGCCTTCCTCAAAGTAGCAACTCCATTTTAGTTTAGTGGATAAGCACAAAACTTTGGTCATGACTCATGAACCATGATCCTCCTACTCTATTTAACCACCCAAAACCCCTTGTGGCACAATCCATTTTGGAGCATATTTGACTAGACCTCATGCATTTGTCAGTTCTTCTGAGAAAATTGTTTGACCAAATTTAAATTTTCATTTATACGAAAATGTAAAAAATTGGAGCTCAATATTAATGTGATGGGACGGGTAGCTTTACTTTGCTCTAGTGCGTGCGTACTTTTGGATAGTGTGAACTTTTGAAGCATCACATGTGTGTTATCTTTGTCCAAATGTTACATGAGGTCACGTGCAACTTTTGCGCTCATACCTTATTTTTGCGCTTTGTCCAAATATTACATGAGGATTACAGGGATTACGTATACCTCCAAGTATACATAAAGGTTTTTCTTATGAAATTATGTTATATACATCTCGTATTATTCGCGCTGTGTTAAAGACAAAAACATGTCTTAATTTATATAATTTTCACGGTTCATAATCAATTGAAGGTCCAAATAACGTAAAAGAATTTGGTAATCGAGATCTATGGATATCTAATATTGTTAGTATATTGTTACTATTATTTTTTACCATGAAGAAATCGATCGTTTTCCTCAATTATTAACCAACAAGATCCAGTTCTGTCTACTATTTTTTAAACCAAGAGAATTAAATAAAATCACGTTGAATAAACACTAATTTTTTTTTTTTGAAGAAGAGAATAAACACTAATTTAAACCACAAGATTTGGATTAACAAATTACACTGTTCTTGTTGTGGCCTTTTAATATGTATCATAGTTGCGATTGATTAAGTAGTTACTTCACAGTTGAACATTCTTTTAATCATTCATTCAGTATTTCTATATTATTAGATTTTTGATCTAGTGAGAACAACGTCAAAAAACGAAAAGTTCGAATGGATGAGAATCAGATAACAGTGTACACAAATAAGGTGGCTCATCAAATTACTGGCAAAGAGATGCAAAGTTTTTGCACTTACTCACTACTGATTGCCGTTAACACCTTAGATCTTTGCGTTTTTGGTTAGTTGTAAGCTTTAATTAAACTAGATTGATTCCTTTATCTTAAGAAATAGCTATTTTCGATTGATGGACGACTATACCACTGTGAGATTAGTGTACAAACGAACTGGTCAACTAGGGGTGTGTGCGTGTGTGTGTATATTAGTTTCATTAACCAAAGCAAAACTTTCATTAGTCTGCTGAAAAATCAGTCAGTACAGTTAACGATCCGAGTTGAATGCTAACACTCCCCACTTCACTTATGTATTTTGCAAACTGACTAATGCATGGATTTTACAGGTTGAAAATTCTAACACTCCCAACTTCAACCGTAGTATTTTTCGTTTCCCACTTGGGCCTTCTTGGGTATTGCCAAGTTGCCAACCCCACAAAAAAAAAAAAAAAAAAAAAACAAAGAATGGACTCATGCGTTTTTTTTTTTTTTTTTTTTTGGGGGGGGGGGGGGTGTAAGGCTTAGATCGGATGATACAAAATGGGAAGGAAAAGATAATAATTTGGAGAGTATAATAAATGACTAAAAAACAAAATGGGAAGGCTTAGATCGCATGATCCGCTTATTTGGGAGATTTAAATGACTAAAAAAATAAAAGAAAATATGCACAATCCTCTTTAAAGACTATATTTGTAAAGGAAAATAAGAGAAAATCAGAAACTTTAATAAATTAGTTTTACTATCACTTTTGTTAATCTTTTTGCTACAACACAAAAACATTTAAAAGTTTAAGTAGGTGCCATGCCACTGGTCGATTTATTCAAAATGAATTTGATATTTTAAAATACGTAATTTGGCATGAAATCGATGTATACCAAATAATTAAATTCGGTACGTCAAAGGTTTCTAATCTTCTTGAATGATAGATAATGAATAATCGATTTTGTACTATATTTATAAACAATACGAAAATGTATCTGCATCTTTTGGGATGAGCCTGGACAACCAGCTGCACCCGTGGCCTTTTAAGGGAATCTGGACCAGAGATCAGCTGCAAGATTGACGTTTGTGGTTGCCCCGTGGCTCCTCTTTGAAATTTTACAGAAAGCAGCTGTGACTCCAGCAGCTGAAGACCCAATATATATCCTGATCCTTGTTCCGCGTACAAGTTGCAAGTAAACAACAACCCAATCTCAAGTTGGGCCTTGTGTCTACTGTCGTACACGTACATTTTTTTTGGATTTTGTTTTTGACGAGGTCTCAAAAGCACTTAGGTTTATATTGGGCTACTACTACACGAAGCCTACTTCAATCTTCATGTACTACTGCCAAAAAAAAAAAAAAAAGAGAGAGAGAGAATGTCATCATGTAATCTTTGGCAAATCAATACGAATTTATTATTTGTGTTTGGTCAACAAGACAGATTTATACGCTCATATTAAACTTTGTATGTGGGAAAAGGGCTATAACAAGGGTACAAATAACATCAAATACCCCTTTTAAGAATGAAGAGTGAGTCGAACAACTAAAACTTTACAACTCTTTTTCAGTGATCAAAAGTTCGATTTCTGCTAAATTTCTAAAACTTTACAACTCTTTTTCAGTGATCTACTGCTAAATTTACAAATATTGTCGCATCTTCAATTCTTACTCTTACCAAGTTTAGGAATTGAACCACTCATATCTGACCTTGTACATGAGCTAGTCATCTCCTTTTCCTAAAACCATCCTTATATTATAATAAAATTAAAAATAAGCCCCTTTCCATCCCCCTCACTTCAGAGCCAAAGACATGCTTGGATGCCATTTTTTCTTCAAAAAAATTAATCTTTTAAACATGTTTTTTACGTACCCTTTTATTTTACAAACACACTCATTCACAAAATACTAGTATTTTTCTTTAAACCATTCCTCCAGAAATCCATTTTAACGCTTTGTAACCATTATTTTGCAATTATCAAATAAATACTATTATCGTATTAAAGTTTATACAATATTTTCATCCCAGCAAAATTATTATATTAAACTTTATACAATATTTAAAAAATAAGCATGATTTAATGTTTTATTAATAATGGATCCAAGCCTACGTAGCCAGCGTTATTCAACTCCGGCCTTTCCCTTTTGCCTTGTGCTCCACCCATAGTTAAACAATGCAACAACCAGGAAGCTACAAATGCCAAGGAAAAGGCATGCAACTTGAGTTGACACTAAACACCAACAACCATGATTTACTCCAAGTTTTAACAACTACCATACTATGCTTTAGCCTTTTGCATTCACAAACAATCAAAACAAGGGAAACATTCATATCCAACCTCGGCTAAAAGCATGGAAATAAATAGGTAGTCACGGTCCAATGCCTCTACCCTATCAAAAGAGAATCATAAAGCTGAAAATTTTAATTGTCTACTTGTTCAGGCCATCGGCAACTTCAACTCAAGCACTCGATGGATTAAGCTCATCCCATGCTTCAATCCATGTGATCATGGCATCAGCCAGCTCACTGAAGTATTCATCCACCCTGCCAAGTTTTGCTTTAACTTGCTTGGAGAGCTCAAGGTAGCATTTCTGAACAGTTGTGCAATCCCTTGAAAGGGTGACGGATTGGAAAAATGGGATGAGCTCTTCCTGCCAGTAGATATCCTTTGTATTCTTTCTTTAGGTTCACGAATGGGTTACTTGCTTTGCTGTGCCAGATGTAAGGTAGCCCTGTCTTAATTCCCAATCCAAGATGGTCACAGATAACCTACACAGGTACATTGAGTAAAACATTGTAAAGAGGTCGGTTTAACCTACACAGTACATTGAGTATAAACATTTTAAAGAGGTCGATTCTACTAACAGATTCAAGACCATCTTAAGCCCCCTGGAGGACAGTGAAAAGACCATAAATAAAATAAAGTACCTTGGTGCACCAGCCAGCCCACATATCGCCATAGAGCCCAATAGGCTGGCCATCGCCCATGAGGCCAAAGTACATTGCAGGTCCAATTAATTCGCGGTTGAAAGCAAGATTCATGCCACACATGGGAAAGAGGACGCCCTTTGGCACAGTCATAATTGCTTCAGCATACCTGAAAGTAAAAATGAAGGGGAGGACAAATTACAACAACAGTGATGAAAGAGGAGTTGAACAGTAGATGTCAGCACAAAGGCAATTGCACCTAGTGTTCCTCTCAAGAGGCTTAACAAGTTGTGTTGGAGCATCATAATCCGGTATGTTAAGCCAAAGGCCATGTGACACTGCAGTTGGTACACCCTCACGGAGACTGAAAGGGTATCCTCGCACAAAGTCAGCACCTTCCCGGTAGGGATCATAAAGGGTGTTGAAGAAAAATGGTGTTGACGGGGACAAAAGGTTCTTAATGTGCTGCTCAAGCGCATTAATTTCTTTGCCAGATGGATCTTTGGCAACCTGAGTATCCATAAAGAAATTCAAACTTTCAATGTCAAGACCCAACAGTGTGTTGCCAACAAATTAAAAATATAATTAAGATTTTAAATGAAAAAATCAACGGACTGACATTTGAACTACCAGAGGAGAGAAACAAGGTGTGAAAGACAAGAATGCTATAAAGAACATTAAAGGCCAATTGAAAGAGTCCATTTTAAGATGAGATATTAGGCATCAGCACTCTACATGAACCAGTATATAATAAGGGAACTCCATATCGAAGTGAAGCTTCTGCTTATGAGACAAATTTTCATAGCAACCATATAGAGCCCATAAAACAGACAAATTTCACTAGTCATCCAACATAAACACCTTTCAATTGACCATGGCAAGATGCAATCTGAAGCTATTAGATCAATACATAAAGTATATGAAGTGAAACCAACTAAGAATCAACTTCTTAGCAAATGACAAAGAAAACCAAAAACCAACAACAGAGGGAAAGGGAAAGATGAAAAGTCATTATCAACTCTGTATATAAAGGATTTGGGTAGAAGGAAAAGGAGGGATCCATTTCATTTTCGTTAGGTGAAACAGATATGAGAATAAGCTTTTCCCGATAGCTCATTTCCAATATTCTCAGAAGTATGTCATCAATACATGAAGATCTTTGTCATAAAAGCAATGGAAATCCAAACAACTCCACCACAAAATAAATAACAGGAGGGAGAGTGCAGAATCATGACTGCTCAACTTCCATTTGAGCTTCTTAGACAGCACAGGTATGAATAAACAAATGTTACTACAATCTGGGAAACTGGAGGAATCAAATCTTTGAAATGAAATAAAGAATTATAAGGCAGCAAGAAATTGTTGAGCTAAAGTTTACTTGGAAAAGAAAGCCAGCAATTCAACCTGCATTTTAACAAACACAGCAGCAACGGAAACAGATCCAAAATTATCAATCCCTAAACTCCATACAAAGTTCAAATTCACCAGATACATCAATCGAAATACAGCCAAACATAAGATTAAACTCTGTAAAAATGTACAGAATTGACCATTAATTCCAAACCCGAACATCCTTTTGAAATTAAATACTTGAAGAAAGCAAAACCAAAGTTCCCACATCTGAACTTTAAACAATAAGTACATACACACAGAAGAAAATTATAATAAGTCAAAAGGGGTGAAACCAAAAATAAATAAAGAAATAATAAGGGAAAGGGGTTCAGACTTGGCAGATATCAAAATCACACTAATAAAATGGCAATTCGAACAAAACGTTATACAGCAAAGAAACCAACAGCCTAATTATGAACTAATCCGCAGTCCAAAACCCCAATTTTGCCACAGAAAATCATCAGATCGAGAATAGAGTACGCAAGTATTTGATCTACATGCAGAACACTGACCAAAAAAACAAAAAAAAAATCCAATCTTTATATCCAAAATCACAAAGAGAAGCCATAAAAGGAAAGGGTTACAATGATGAATCTATCTTACAAAGCAATCGTCATCAATGGTGAAGATGTACTTCTTCTTAGAGACCATGTAGCCAAAGCAACGGCAAGCAAAGTCCTTGAAAGAAATACACGATGCTTTTGGGCCCAGAATACGATTGATATCATTGCGGTTGTAAAGATCATAGTCATAGCCATCAGGAACATTGATGGTCTTTGAAGGATCACCAGTCTTGGACGATGATGAGATGATATGGCTGAAAAAATGGCCTCCACATCTCTAAGAAGTCAAGGTCTCTGAGTGTGGGTATCACTATATCCAACTCATCTTTCAACGGTGGAGTTGGTGATAAAAATGCCATTGTTTTCCTCTCTCTCTTTCAATTCTTGGTAGGGAAGGTTGAAAGAGAGGGTTTGTAATCTGGGAAATCAATGGTATTTGGCAATTGGAGAACCGTACGAGTCCAGATTGTGTGAAGAGGTGATTATGCCATATCTTGCCATTATAAAAGCGCGTACAGATACTCCGGCGTGTTTGGGACTTTTCTGGTTGTCAAGGGATGTTTTAGTGATTTCATCACCTTTTCACGTGGAATGGGATGCTTTATATGCGAAGATGTACGTGTAATTATGTATAGATATTTGTATATTACCATCTTGCAAAAAGAAAATAATTCAATAAAGAAAATTAACGTTGAGAGGACTAGTTTGCAGATAATCTTTGGATTTTAAGGTGAAGAATATGACAAACAATATTGAAGTAGGTATATTCTTTGTAATTATGTATAGATATTAGTATATCACATGACAAACAATATTGGAGTAGGCATATTCTTTGTAATTATGTATAGATATTAGTATATCACACTTACCGAATGTTAGCATATTCTCACTCATAAATATTACAAATTTAGTGTCAAATTTTGCTCGGCTAAGTCTTGAATCTTCGCGATTCTTTCTTCCCTTATGGATGAGTGCTAGACACAACAAACGCAATATTAAATTTTCTTTTTATGAAATTCGGTAATATTTCCATACCTAATGAATCAGTTCTTAGTTTGCCTAAACAGAGAGGGCAAGCAAAATGTGATAGCATCAAAACAATAAAAAGGAAAAGGAAAATTTAATTGCAAATGAAACGGAGAATACTGTTTACTACCATCCATCGACAGTGCCGCCGACTTAGGAAAGGTGGCTTCGTACTTAAAAGGATGTTGGTTGGTTGGTCGGAGGCCATCGAGAAGTGCAACACTAATTTTCACCTGACAGTGGTCCTCCATGGGGTCACAATTTTTCACGCGGTTCGAAAACACGACGTTAACCGTAATTCGAAAATAGTGAATTTGAATTGGAACTTGACAGGTTAGGTCGGACTTAAAAAAAAAAAAAATATCGTTTTGTAAGTTTGTTTCATCTACCTACATTTTAACACAAATTTTACTTTGAATAATTAATCAAGTAAATAGTAAGAGAAATTAAGAATTTTACTTAGATTTATGAAGAGTAAATTGTAAAAGAAATCAAGTATATATTAATGCATAATTTTGATATTAGTATGTAAAAGAAATATATTTGATCATTACGCGTGTCAGCCTCTTTTCTTCTTCTTCTTCTTTCTTTTTTTTCTTTTTTTTAGATCAGCGAATCGACCTGCCAATCAGAGTTGGATCGAGTTCGGATCGACAAATTTAGTGATATACTTATGACTCAATCCAGCCTATCAATACGAAACCCCACCCAAAGTGGTTTGAAATGGACGCGTAAATCCTGTAGTGCGGCCTGGCGGTATGGGCCTATAGCGTATTGAAGTCGCTGAACCACAAACTCCCAAACTGCTAGCCATTTCACACGTTCACCGGTTCAGCAGTTCGGCTCCAAGGATGCATCAGCCTTCGTGTCCAGTTAAACCCATACTAAAAAAATGGGAAAAATATATAATTAATTAAAAAGGCAAAACAAATGATCCCTTGTGAGCCCCCAGTCTTGTCTGGGAGGGCGGGTCAAACCATTGTTTTCTTTTTTATTTTTTTCTAATACACAAAATAAATGGAAAAAACAAAAATTAATAAAAGGCAAAAAGAAAGGACCCTTTAGAGTTCCTTTCTGTTTCGGTCGGCGGGCCCCCCATCCCTCCTCCTCCTTCTTTTGTCGTTTTTCTGTTGGCTACAAATGAAAATTTGAGCATAGGTCACTATCTCTAATTAAAGCGTACGATCAAATGTTTTTTTATGCTTTTTTGTTTTGTTTTGAGAGTTTGACAACCCATGGGAATTCGTAGGCAATGCAAAATGGAAATGTCACCTGCTCTCGTAACACTTTGCACCGAGGAAGAATTTTTCAAGATTGACCGAGGGACGAATACAACTTGAGGTCGTGCCCTAGTTTACTGCAAATTGAAGGCGGCATGCACACACGCGAGAAAGTCTTCTAATTTCTAAACATGTCATCGTTGTTTGATTTGGGAAAGTAAACTACTCTGACAACAAAAATACTCTATTCTACGAGTGAAATATCCAACATAGTTAGTATGTCATTATTATTTACTATATATATAAAGGATATAATTAGATACTAATCTTGCCTTTGACATTGCTTATGGGAAACTCAAACAACCCCCCATAGACAGCGTGCTTGCTAGCTAGATTTCCTCGCTCACCTTTCAGAATTAAAGGTATTTATCCTAATACAGTTGGGATTGTTTTTTTTTTTTTTTCAATTTTTAACTCTGAAGGATTTTTTTCCTAATTAAAAAGGTGTTCAGTTTGATTGAATGTATAAAGTTCTATTTAGTTGATTGCCGGAGCAAAATTTCCTTCTCTGAGGATGGCTAGAGGGGTTACGTACCCCACAATCCGTTAAGGATCTTTGTGAATATAATGTGAAAAAGTTCTATAAAATATTAAAATGGTTTCAACATCAATCTCTGTCGAACTCAGTGTTGTTTATAGCTGAATTTCACGTCATTTTCAAAATTAGCTTTATATTTTTAATATTTATTGATCTTGATTGTCGCGTCTATCCAAACATCGGCCGCACCTTCCCCACCTAAACATAGTGAAATGGTTAATTTAACATTAACTACAACAGGTGGTAGCAAAAATCAATCTTAAAAATTTTCAATTAATATATGGTTTCTTGGATGTTTTTTCACAGTTTGATGGGGTGAAATTCTCTAAAGATAATCACTTCTTTAATCCAAATTAGTTGATTTTTATTTCACCAAAATTAAATAAAATTACCAAACTTATGGTACTCGGATGATCGCAAACAAAATTTCATTATCTTTTATAAAAAAGATAACAAAATTGCCCTTGGGGCAATGACGCTGCTCGTGAGGTTCTAACCTAGGCGCGTCTATTGCTTGTTGAAAACTATTTCCAAACCCCCTCTTTGGCCTCTGCTTGCCCTGGGCCATATAGAATTTCTGGAGGGGCTCCCTCCGGGGTAAAGCCCTATAAAAAAAAGAAAAAAAAAAGAATTGGTTAAGTCAATGTATCTTTATATTTTTTTAGAACAATTTCAAACTCTCATTAATAATTACTTATAAAAATTGTTGAAGGTTGTCTTTTTGTTTCTTGTTGAACATGAAAAATAGTGTTTCATACATTGTTATGTTGTTCTTGCTGTCAAATAAATTAAAAGTAGCAATTCAAACTCCTAATTATATAGTATTAAATGACTCCTTAATTGTGTCACTACTAGTTCCTTTCCTTTTTTTTTTTTTTTTTTGGATAATTTCATAAACATCCCTTGAGGTTTATGACAATTACGGCTAGCTCCTCCCACGTTTTGAAAATTACACCTACCTCACCTACTTTTACATTCAAATAACATAACCTTAATAAAATGACGACATTAGCAAAATTAAAACAATAAAGCCCTTTTGTTCTTCCTTTAAAAGGGAAGAAAATTTTTATGGATAATGGGCAAAAATTAATACTATAGAATCAAAATTCGATCATTCTAGCAAATTAAATCTCAATATTAATCCATTTGTATCCAAATTTATGGACCATCAACTTTAAATCAAGAAAAAAAGTTTAAATCAAGATTTTTCCCAAAAGAGACAGATATAATCAAAACCTATAAGGCAAAAGTGGAAACAAATCAAATCATCAACAAAAAAAGACCCAATAAATTTGGTGCATGATACCTCTTCTGTTTGCACATCTTTCACAAGATAGTAATGGTAGATATGATGTTTGAGAAGGTATTAAAAAAAATTGGAAAGGAGCAGAATGGATGAGATGAGTGAGAAAGTGATGAATGAGGGGAAGGTTGAGTATGAGGTCAGTAGACTTGTGACTCTGGGAAATGGTGGTGGTGGTGTAGAGGGGGAACAAAAGAGATTGTGATGGAAGGATTGCAAGACTCTTTGCATTGATATTTGGGGGAGAGGGGAAGTGGGTATGGTAT
Source organism: Mitragyna speciosa (assembly GCA_024721245.1). NCBI lineage: Eukaryota > Viridiplantae > Streptophyta > Magnoliopsida > Gentianales > Rubiaceae > Mitragyna > Mitragyna speciosa. The sequence goes on from JAMWEH010001965.1 coordinate 44,564, forward strand.
GATTATTTTTCTTTTCTTTAGAAAATATTGTTTGGAAAAGGACTAAAGATAATGTGGTCATTTGAAGTTGTAAGAGAAGGTAGGTGTAATTTTCAAACCGTAGGGGAAGCTAGCCATAATTATCATAAACCTCAGGGAAGGTTTATGAAATATGAGGTTTATGAAATTATCCCTTTCTTCCTTTGGATTTTTTGAAAAGTAAATCAGTCACGAGTGGAAATGCAAAAGAAATTTAGCAAGGAACAATGTAAATAATATCCTACTCCGAAAACATGCAAATGGTAAAACATTAGCATTATATTCATTAGTCCAAATGATAAAACATTAGTACTACATTTATGTGTGTTTAAAAAAAAAGGGAGGGGGGGGGGGGGGGGGATGAAGGTAAAGCGCACGCATCTTCTTGCTAGCCAAGAATTAAAAATTTGAGGGTCGGTTAACAATTCTTTTTCCTTTTTTTTCTGTTTTGCCTCTTTAAATGCCAAGTCGCTCGCCCCCACCTCCCCGCCCCCGGTCCAAAAAAAAAAGAAAATAAAAAAAATTGATCAGTAGGAACTGTGTCGTTCATTAAAACCATTATCGAGAATTTTTAGTTGGTTATTGCTATAACAATTCTCCAAGAAGTTACATTAGTTGCACTTACGATGCAATGTATGTGAAGGAAAAATTTTAGGCACAAGACAAGATGTTGTCTGCATACCATTACTCCCCATTGATTATATTTAACGAGTGCTCCACTTATGAGTGGATCATGCGAAGTCTTTTTTTTTTTTTGTTTTTTTTTTCCATCGGCAAATCGTTTTCAATAGTGACTAGGGGTTGAGCTACGATTATGTAAATGATACTGTTAAGGGGGAAAAAAATCCCATTGAAAAGAATTCCAAACAAGTTGATAAAATTTATGTGTCACCCCTATTATTATCAATTAACTTTAAAATGTAATCTTATGTCCTTTAGTATCAAAGTCAAATTTTGAGTTTTATTATCGCCATAACCTATAGCGACTCGTTTTCTTCTCAACCCATTTTAGTTCATAGATTATAGTTAAGCCATTTATAGTTCACGAGCTCTAATCAATTCAAATCATATGTGATCATGAGTGACTCAAATTCTTTTTAGCGCGCTTCAATTTGTGGGCTCCAATTTATTACCCATTTCAATTCATGGGTTCAACTGGAGTCCTTTCAAGCTTCAAGGACTCTCGTACATTTAACTCATGTGTGAGAGGGAGTATTAAAAAACCAAATAATTTTAAACAAGTTAGTAAAGTTAGTAAAGTTCTCGAGTCATTAAAGTCCCTCTTGTCCACTTGCCCCAAACAAAATCCCAAAATAAATTCCTTCTAGGGGAGTTTGAAAAGGAATTAAGCCCCCTTGCCCTCTTGTCCAAACTTATTTTCCCACATATCTAAAGAAATAAAATGGGACCCTGTACAATTCTTTCATGCCATGTATCTCTTTTATTCATTAATTAGGTAGGTGTGCTTTCGATGATGAACTACTTCTATTTTTGTATCGTATATATCTATCTTGGTCACTACATTCGGTCTTAGTTTAATTGGAGGGCATTGATGCGGTCATGAGTTGGTAGGCAATTGAAATTAAATAAGCTGTGAAGTTGCATAATCCAGAGAAGAGTAGAGATGTAGTATTATTTTTCAGCATTTTACTATTAATAGATGTTTCTGACTAATTTTAACGTAGTTCAATTTAGTAATTTTTTTTTTTTTAGTGAAACGCAATGGAGAAGGATGACGAAAACCACCAAAAAGAAAGAGACTACCATTTTTATCTCATAAATATGTTTAATTAAGAATTATTGTACACAAACGCATAAGTTTTCGTTTCAATAATGAAATTCTCATTTTCGTTCTCCAACTATTTAATTATTGCCTATAATTGTATTTTTTGTTCTCCAACTACTTCTTTTTGTTTTGTAAATTCTTTTACCTAAAAAATATTACAATTGTATTTTCGTAAAAAGTCTTCCAGAAAATATCATCCATCTAGAGCCAAGCTAAACTGTTTACTAATGAGTCCTGTCAATTAATTGATACAAACCTTTTTTCTCAAAATAAAAATCGATTCATGATTGGGAAATTAATGGGCCTAATGGAGAACTGTTAGACCCCTAGGCTCCGTTTCCCGGGAGCCCGGCACTTTATGTGTGCTACTTGGCATGAAGTGGCCGAAAACCTTGTTCGTGGGCTGGGAACGACAAGGCAACCGACGGTCTGCGGGTTATGGTACTCAGGAGGACCAAGGGACATGCACTTAGACTTGCCAAACGATGGCCTTGGGGGAGGCAAGGCACGGTTCGCACTTGGGAAAGGTGAACGGAACCAGCCGGGTCCTTAGCAACACTTGTGGGTGCGACTCGGCAACAGTTATGGCAGTCGGCAAGGCAAGTCCCGCAACAGCTGCACGGCAGTGTACATTTGCCCCGTCACCAGCGCGCGGAGCGCGCGCGACAGGCAACGGACCCGGACAGTCAAACGCCCAGGCGTGCGACCAGGCAGGATAGACGCACGACCTGGCAGGCAGGCGTTTGACCAGGTGGAACGGGAGCACGACCAGGCAGGCAGGCGTGCGACCCGGCAGACTGACATGCAGGCAGTTGGGCGCACGACCAGGCAGACAGGCGTGCGACCAGGCAGACGGACGCGAGATCCGCGCAACAGGTTGCTGACCTAGCGCGGACAGCACGCGGGGCGTGCGACCAGGAGAATGAACCTGGACGTATTTGTGTACTTTGGCCAGCAGCTAGGCTTTTGTTAGCTGCACAATTTTGCCTATAAATAGGTAGTGGTAAGGCAAGCAAACTAGCAAGTGAGTGAGGCTGGTTTTTGTGCTTGCAAGACCAAAGAGTGTATTCCTTGTACTTCAGTTCAAGTGTTAATAGAAGTAAAGGTTGGCCGTGAAGGCCGTAAACTTGGTGTGCTTTTCCTACTCATTCTAACCTTGTGCTAAGTGTCCCGTTGTTGTTCTAAACTTAGTCCTAAGGGTTGGGTGGGAACCTCCGTTGCTGGGAACGGATTAACCAGACTCAAAAAGCTTCCGCTAAAACTTGTGGGAACGGTTCCTAAGTGTTGCTCAAGCTTGCGTGTGTTGAACAGCTGCAAGTAAGGGAACTGTTTGGTGAAGGCTGAATCGTACTAAGGCTGAGTGCGATTGCCGGTCACTTAGACCGATTCGGTACGGGAATGAAGTCGGACCATGACAAGAACTGTAATTGGGAAATTAAGATCACAAAAGACCAGAACGGGTTGGCAACGAAGTCGAGAGGAGTAGTTTTGGGCTGTATTTTTAGATTTGGACCGAATCAACTGGTCAAACTAGTTAGATTGAGAACCGATCAGGTATTCAGTTTGAGTCTGATAGTTAAAAAACAGATCAAATTTAGTTAAAAACCGAGTTTGATAGGGAAAAATAAGGAACCGGACAAAACCACGGCTCGCCGAATCTTAATTTCTTCACTACCGTTTGTTTTTGACACGTGCTCCGATCGACGTTGGTCCAATCAAGGAAATTCAAATGCTAGCATCAGATTTGACCGGGAAAAACTGAGAACCAGACAAAACCCACAGCTCACGGATCTTAATTTCTTCATTACCATTTGCTTTTGACACGTGCTCTAATAGACGTTGGTCCAATCAGTGAAATTCAAATGCCACGATGTTGAATCAGCACGTGGTTCTCTTTCTTTAAATTAAGTGATGCCCAGATGCTATATTTATTGGCTACGCAATTATTGTCAAGCGAATACTATTTATATTAAATTTTGGATGGTCTGCCACCTTACTGAAGAAGATTATGCGTTATGCTTTTCTATTCAATTCTTGTTAATTTTATTTTAAATATCTTATATATTACCTTTTAATATTTGAGTTATATAGTGAGCACATTACAATTCTCCTGCAATATTGGTATTGCACACCTAAAAAGTGACACCCAGGATGTTTGGTCAAATTATAAAAAGCCTAATGCAACTACTAACTGCTTTAGCCAATTAAAATTTCAGCGACTTTTATTTGATTTTTTTTTAGACAAATTATTTGATTTTATTATTCATACACTAAAGATACCAACGTCAAATTCATCAAAACAAAGATTTAAAAATTAAAAGAACTTTATCCCTCACGAAGAGGTCCTATTTTTGTTATTAAGAAACTTAAAAATTCTTAATAATTTTGATTGGTTATAAATTTGTTGGTCTTCTTGACATTTTTTCATTCTTGACTAACAACTAAAACAGGAAAAAAAGAATACACACACGTATTTATGACGTCATTCAGTTCGACCCCGAGTCGACTTCTGTCGAACTCATTGACTCCTAACTTCTGAGCTCAGTCTAGTCGATACATGGTCTGAGTCTGAAAACATAAGTTAGAACAACCACGAAGTGTAGCTCCTTTTTCAAAACATTACTCAACCTTGTATGAAGAAATATTAGCAAATAGGGTTGAGCAAATTTGGTAACCACCGAATCACCGACCGAATTCAAATTGAATTCGGTAATTCGGTCGGTAATTTGAAAATTCAAAAAAAAAAATTGAATTCGATCGATATTTGAAAATAAAATTCTAATTCGATAATACCGAATATACCAAATTCAATTTAGTAATTGGAATTCGTTATTACCGAATTTCAATTACCGAATTTAACATTAATTGGGCTAGTAATTTGATAGTGGATTAGGTTACTTGGTCCTTGGGTTGGGCCATTATTTCCTTAAGTTCATTATTTCCTCCTTAAGCCCATTACTTTTTTTAATTTTTTTAAATTTTAAGTTCTTATTTTTTTACTTTTTACTTTTTTATTTTTTAAAATTTTAAATTTTAAATTTTTTTTTTGAATTTGGTTACCGAATTAATATACCGATTTAACAAATTGAATTCGAAATCGGATTCAGTTTGGCATTAAATGAATTTGAAATTGAATTCTGTCGATAAATTTGAAAAAAAAAATACTGAATTGACCGATTTCAATTTATCGAATTACCGACCGATTCTCACCCCTACTAGCAAAAAACATAGGGTGATCTTAATAAGATCACAATCAGATTAGAAAGATTATGCCCAATTAGATACTTGGCTTTTCTTTTCTTTTTTGTTTTTAACTGTTTGGGGTGGCGGGGTTTCATTTTTTAATTACATTCTCGTTATATTTCAGATTGGTTTAGCATTTTTTTGATCTGGTTAATCTTTTTTAAAGAACGACCAACAATGACTGTAATACACTAATTTGAAACCCTCAACTTAGGCTTCCATTTCTTTATCACTAAATTGGTTACAAATTTTTCTTTTTTTTTTTTTTTTGCCCACGTAAACCAATTTTTGTTATGCGGAATAAAAAATAAAACCTAAAATTTTTCTTCTTTTTTGCCCACATAAACCAATTTTTGTTATGTGGAATAAATAATCAAACCTACATTTTTTCAACCTAACGCCTCAGAGTCCTGACAAGTACAGTGACGAGGACGGATACTGAATGATTCTGGTGGGTGTTTGGGTATAGAACAAATGGTCATTATATTATAACTCAACCAAGGTTGAATTTTTATAGCGTGGATTATGTACTGTCCCCACCAGTTACTCCCATTTATGGTTGGGCAGTTGATTCTGGAATGCGGTGGTGTTGGAGCGGGCACCACAGCGTTACAGGATAACAAGATGAATCTGATTGTGGATTTCAAGCGTCGTATATTTCACATTTCACACAACACTTGAATGCCTCAAAGCAGACATCTCACGCGCACTAGTTGTCGGTGAAACTCATCGGTGTATGTCGCGACTGATGGAGCCATCTATTCATAGTTATCTTTAGGGTTAATAACACTTTGCCCCTCTAAAGGTATAGGGGAGTCACACTTTGCCCCCCTAACCTTTAAATATATACATTTTGCCCCCTCAATCAATTAGGTAAGAGAAAATTTGGTTAAAATAAATAGTCAAATGACACAAATACCCTTGACTGGGCAAAGAGGAAAATTTCAGAAAATAAAACTTAGGCATTACAATATTTTATAAAAACATTTATGAAAAACTTTCAAATAAAGTAAACTATTGAATTTTAGATTAATTAAATATGAAAATAGTTAACAAGAAATGTGACAATGATATCATACAAGATTATACTTCTTGTACTATTGGAGAGGACCTTTACTAATTTCTTACCAAATAAAGATTGCACTGTTATGAATGCAAAGTTAAAATTGAGATTTTTTTTTGTAAATTAAGAATTTTCCTTAAATCAAGAAAAAAAATCAAAAGTTTCAATTTTAGCTTTGCATTCATAACATTGCAATTTTTATTTAGTAAAAAATTAAGTAAAGATCCTCTTTAACAGTACAAAAAGTATAATTTTTTATGATATCATAATCACATTTTTTGTTAGCTATTTTTTATATTTAATTCATCTAAAATTCAGTAGTTTATTTTATTTGAAAGTTTGTAGAAATATTTTTAAAAAATATTGTAACAGGTTGAGTTTTTTTTTCCTAAAATTTTTCTCTCTACCAAGTCAAGGGTATTTGTGTCATTTGACTATTATTTTAACTAAATTTTCTCTCACCTACTTGATTGGGGGGCAAAATGTATATATTTAAAGGTTAGGGGGGCAAAGTGTGACTCCCCTATACCTTTAGGGGGGCAAAGTGTTATTAACCCTTATCTTTACTGATAGTTATCTTTACTGACAACGGTGATTATGCGGGGTATTTTTCAAGGGCAAGAGCGGTTTACAGTGAAGTCGATTTTTCATAAAAAAAAACAATTAAATTCACAGCTGAGATCAATGAATGTCACTGTAACGGAGTGTTTGGTTTACGAAAATCAAGAAAGTAAAATAAGTATGATAAGTAATGATATCTATTATTGATGTTTATTAAACAATTATCAATATCATTCAATGAGAATGATAGTGATTAATTAGAGTGTTAATGATTCCCTCTAAAATACTATTCTATCAAACCTATTAACATTTATGATGATTAAGGACAAAAACATATCTACTAAAAAAATATATATCTTTTGAGTTACCCACTTCCAATACTCTCTCTCTATTTTGCCTTTTGATTTTGAATATTTTCTATTAGTGCTTTATAAAAGTTTGTATAAAAATTCTTTTTAATAAATTTTTTTACATTCACTTATTTTATAAAAAATTGAACTGAAAATCAAAGATATATAGTACTCTCTGTCAATACAACAAAAATGAATTTTTTTTTTAAGGTTATCATTTGCATAAAACTCAAATTAGAGTATGGTTATATTTAAAATTGAAGAAATCTTTTTAGAAATTTTCTTTAAAAATATACAAAATAAGAAATCTAAAAAATATGTATATCATAAATAAAGATTTAAAAATTTTAAAATTTTACTTGAAAATCATTCCAGTAAACCAAACAAGTATTTTTATAATGATATCCATTCTATTATTATGCCAAACGTGTTTGGAAGAATTATCAAAACCCATACTTATAATAGGGTTAATGATACTTATAGTCATAGTGATTGAGGAATTTGAACCAAACGGCTCTAAATAAATTTTCGATCATGAATCCCCCTAGACAATCACCTCTGCAATTGTTGGATTCAGTTTTTGCCAATTTGTACCCTTTTGAAGATCGTTGACACGAGAATTATTGTGCAAACGTATGTAATTTAATTGAAAATTGCGATATGGTATTTATTTGATCTTTTTTTCACAGTTTTATTCCAGTGCTTGATCCAATTCCCCCTCCCCCCCCCCCCCCGGGGCCCCCCGCGGAAGGTAGTGTTTTTTGTGGGAAATGGAAATTAAAAACTGTCTTATAGCATGTGCATCTCTCTCTCTCTCTCTCTCTCTCTCTCTCTCTCTCTCTCTCTCTCTCTCTCTGTGGGTCATTTGGAGGACTGGACCTCGCACCTTCTTGTCATTTAGGAGATAAGAGGTATGGGGCAGGCACTCATTCTGGACTTAGTTGAACCTTCTGGTTTCTTTGGGTTGCCGTGTGCTGAAAGCTAAGATGAATTGGATAACATCAGGTCCAGTTCCACACCCGTTTGGTTGTTAGTCTTTTTACAGATTGTATGTTATCCTTCCATGCAAGTCAATGTTAAAAATTTCGTTGGACTCAAACTTGAGGTTAGTGGCCGAGCAGGTCAAGCTCAAGATTAAGCGGACTGAAACACTAGAATATATTCCACTTGCTGGCCCAGAAAATTATATGTGGAATTAGGCAAGTAGTTTTTTTTTTTTTTTTTTTTGGTTTTGTGGAATAAATTCATATTCCAATATCTTAAATTCACATGTTAACAGAAGTGCTGATGGGACCTTGCATAAATTGTTTTACTTGTCCTTTTATTTTCTTCTACCAGTTTCATTTGGCCAAAGCAAGACACAGAGAACAATGTGATTTGTGTAGGAAATAAGGATATTAGTGCCACAATAGAAATTTAAAAAAATTGCAATATGTAATATGTGGTTCAATCTTTCTCCAAGTTCCCAAGAATCATTCTAATATTGAAAGTGATGAATTACTGGTAATAGAAAAGTTCCTATCTCATGCTATGAAAACAAAAGGACAACAACCTACTCACATTTCCAAAATTATTTTTTGCTCACCCAAATTAGAAGTTTCTATCACCAAAATGAAATAGTGTACAAAGAAATGGACCGGTTTGTCAAGATATGAATATGAAACAAATTAAAGAGTAGAATATTTAAAGCTTCAATCAAAGGTTAATTACAAAACTTCAATGTTTAAATAATTATTGGTACTCAAAATATTAAAGTTGTCTCAAAAACCACTCCCCCTCAATTGCTTCTTTAGATCCAACTATTCCCAACTTCTAAGTATTGCAATGACACAGGTTTTATTCCAAAATCAAGTAGACTAATAATATAAGGATTTTATTGAACTACTAACTTATTTTTCCGTTGACAATTTCACCGTTGTGCAATATCAAAGAGTTTACTTCTTCAGAAAAATCATATAAAAAGACTAAAATTTCGTTTACACTCTTCATTTAAAATTATACTTGGGCAGAACACAAGTAATTTTTTTTTCTTTTTTTTTTTGGAAAAAGAATGAGGCACTAGATCTTGACAGTCGACATGTGGATGAGGATCAACATGATTTCCTTAGAAAATTAACGAGAATCATTGTCAGCAATTTGGCCATTATGTGTAAACACTGGAGAACCCAACCAACCACTAAGGCATTATCACGCGGTTGCCAGATATTGCTGAATTATTAGTTAAACAAATGCCACTAGTCAAGAAAGTGAAATCCAGGTCCTGCATGTTCCCAATTATTCTGACCTTTTCATTCTGTCAAATGACAGCAGAAATTGCAAAGCAAGTTACCATCTTCCCTTTTGAACATTGAGAAATTAGGTTGCTGTTGGTGTTGGGTTCCTCTCCGACTTGATTCATTAATCAATCAAACTGTTGAATCTTTCTTTGATCAGGTATTTCTGCAACCTGCCTACTTGTGCCCAACTTAAGGCTTTGGTACATTGCAAGATTTGGATAATCACCATCAGGTGAACCCTTTATCATCCCAATCCCACTAATTCTTTTTTTTTTTTTGGATGGACCAATCCCACTAATTCTAGCCGTAGGTTTGATTCATCTTAAAAATAGGGACTATTGTTGACTCCAAACAAGAAATTTACCACTTCTTTTTTCATTAAAATTTATCATTTTTTTGGTCCTCTTGGACACTACAACATTCTGGACGAGTTCCAATTAACTTTATAATATAGCCCATTCGGTGCAGTGGAAACATCTGTGTAGGTTGAATACAATTCGTACGTCCACTTCCTCAGGACAGCGTCTACCCCATGTTCAAACTATCAAAATTATAAATTTCTTTTTGTTTAGTGATTGTTTTTCTTCACTTCCAAGTTACAATTCCGAGTTGTAACTTACTAAGAAGTACATCGTTAGTATGAAATTTTGTTCAGACAACTTCATTTTATGAGCACTGATGATGATGATGATCAACACTGGTGAAAATATTCCTGAGTCACCCAAATGCATAAAAGACAGAAAAGAACAGAGCACCTCCTTGATTGACCCAAAAAAAAACAAAAGAAAACAGAGCACCTCCTCCATTTTCTTAGGCACTCAAAAAATAAGAAATGAGAACGGTTCAGATTCAATTCAATTTTTTTCAAATTTCTTACTTCTTTTTTCGAATTTACATTATGATTCTGCACAAAATTTTGGGATATTGATAAATTTGTAACGGTCTTAATCGAGTTTCTCCAATTTACAAAGAGTATTATTGATGATCTTTTCTAGTCAAACTATTAATGACTAAAGCATTATTTTCAAAGCTACAATTGTTTTTCCAAGATTATATATACTGATTATTGTTTATAGAAGTTTGACATGTTTAAACATTCTAAAATACTCAATAAGTTTTACAAATGCATTTGATAACAAAAATATCTCGTTAAACAACAATCTGTAGTGACAACTTTTGTTTATGATGAGCTGAGTATTTGTCTCCCTCTCATTTCATGAGAATAATGTTTAACAAAAATTTGTAAAACCAAAAAGAAAAAAGTTGATATCCTTCACCAGTATATAGATATAATATTGATTTTTTTTTTTTTGAAAAGCGAATTGAAGCTTGGACCTTCTATTATATTTCCTTTCAAGTTGCCGTTGCTGTTATAGAGTTCGTGTCCCTCTCTCCGTCTAACACCCTCTATTGCCATTCTACCTTCCATGTCCCTCCGGAAAATACTTAGATGGACCCGATTCTACCATCCTTTCCCATTTTCCCCTACTCTCTCCCTCCCCTACAATCTATACTAGACATATAGCATTTGTGTCTGCATATAACTATATATACATATATGCATTCAAGCATAGTCCTATTCCAAACAGAACAGCTCAGAGGATACATACAGTTCAGAAAGAGAAGCCAAGCCGATAAAGGAGGGAACCATAGAAAATAAGCCCAACTTTTTTAACAAACCATGGCAGATAGAGTCTACCCGGCATCCAAGCCCGCTGCCGACGCCACCACCGGCGCCGCCGTCAACGGTGGATCAAACCTTGCCTTCCCCCCAAACAAAGCCCAGCTATATAACACCAACCGCCCTGTATACCGCCCACCCAAGCGCCGCCACAGCCGCAGCTGCTGTTGTTCTTGCTGCCTCTGGACAACCCTTATCATCCTCCTCCTCTTGGTCACCGTCGCTATAGCTGGAGCCGTCCTCTGGGTTATCTACCGGCCCCATCACCCCAGCTTCAGCGTGTCCTCGCTTCAACTCTCGCAGTTCAACCTCACTTCAACTGGGGTCACCTCAAAATTCAACTTCACGCTCATCGCGCGAAACCCGAATAAGAAAATCAAGTTCTTTTACGATCCCATAAATGTTTCTATACTTTCTGATGGCGTTGACGTTGGTGATGGATCTTTCCCGAGTTTTGAACACGGGACCAAGAATACTACTACCTTAAAAGCTGTGGTTTCGAGCTCAGGTCAGAGTTTGGATAGCACGCAGATTTCTACTTTAAAGTCTGATTTAAAGAATCAGAAGAGCTTGGCTTTGAAGATTCAGTTGAATACTAAGGTGAAAGCTAAGGTTGGCAGGGTTGAAAACTAAGAAGGTTGGGATTAGAGTTAATTGTGACGGGATTAAAGCTGCTTGTTCCCACCGGAAAAGCGCCAGCATCTGCAACCACCTCCAACGTTAAGTGTAAGGTTGAACCTTCGAATCAAGATCTGGAAATGGACGGTCTGAGATTCTCTTGGGAGTTAACATTTTTTTCTTTTGGTTTTTTAATTTTATATTTTAATTTTCTGTTTGTGGTAATGTTGTACAGCCTTTCTTAGTTTGTTGAAATAATTTATGGTTTTGTGGATATATGAATTGTTATTAGGGAATAGGGATTTCACTGTTGCATATACTATATTTCAGATAGAAAGTGATGAGATACTTTCATTGAGATTATTGCATGTGAAATTGATCTCAAAAATTGAGATGTAATTTTATTGTGCTACGAATTTTGCTCAACTGGTAATTTGGCACTGGTAGAGTTGTCCTGGTTAAAATGAAGCCCTACCAGTATATTGTTTAGGCTTTGATAAGTTGACTTTTTCTCTTTCCGGGAGTAAATAAAAATTTTACAAGTAATTCTTGCAATTGTGGGTTGTAAAAGATATACAAATTTGTCAAGGAAGAAATTTAGCAGGAAATAATATGATTAAGCCTCCCATTAGTCTTTAAATTTGGATTGTACAGGTAATTCAAAATTAGGCAGAAGAGAATCAATAGAATTTTTTCTACTTGGTTAGTAGCTTAACTAAATATTTTGTTTAATATGTTGCGATATTTATTTCTTAAGAAACTACCGAATTTTCATTTGTGAATATTTATTTTCCAAAAGATTACAACTGCTGCAATTTGTAAATACCTTATTTTATCAGTGACATGAAGAAACAAAGTTGAATTCCAATCATGCCAATAAGGAACTACGAACTGTAAACAAACTCTAAACAAAGCTGCAACAGTACGTGCCCAAATGTTTGATGCAGTTAATGAGATGAAATGAGCTTAAGCAGTTGGGAGGCTGAAAATGGTTTTTGTCGGTGTAGTATAGAAATATAAATTTAATGCGTGCTCATAATAATACAGTCTGTGGATGAATTGGTAGTACGTGAGAGGACGGTGTCCCCGTGGTGATAGATGATTCGTGTACTAAAATATTAATTAACGTGTGTCCGAAGATCACAGTTTTCAAATTAGTTATACAAAGAAAAACAAAGTGAGGCCCCATTTTTCAGTTCTCTAACTCTAGTCTTTGACCGAAACTCAGGCACAATAATTCCGTTTGGATAGCATTATTTAGAGTGTTTTTTAAAAATTATTAAAAAAATTATTTAGATTATTTTTTTAAATTTTTTTAAAAAAATAAAAAAGTGTTTGAATATAAATTTTTTTTAAAGTGACATAATGGTGGTTTAAAAAATGATTACAAAAGTGTTTGAATAATTCAAAAATTTTGAAAAAATTAGTGATGCTGACATCTATTTCAGAGACAAAAATGTCTCAGAGTGCATTAGGCATGGACGTTGCCAACGTCTGTGCCCTAGTGCTCGCTGAGACAATTTTGTCTCTGAAGCGTACGTTTGGTTAAATAAGCGGACGTCCGCTTTATCGTCCGCTCAAAGAAGCGAACATCCACTCCATCATCCGCTTCGTCGTCCGTTTCATTATTCGCTTCGTTGTCCGCTTCATCATCTCATCTCAAAATCTACCGAAAATGGTTCTCTTTTTGTTACTCGCGATTTTTTCAGTTTTTCTAAACAAATTTTGAACATAAACATGATTGCTTTTGTGAATAATTATGTAAAACGTTTCTAAAATTCATTTGAAATTTCAAATGAAAAACTTCGTCGGAAAATTTGGTGAAAAAATTTGACCAAAAAAAATTTTAACTTTTTGATCGAAAATTTTTCACTTGTCCAAACGAATTTGAAAATTTTTTTTCTAAAAAATGCTCCAAAAAACCCATCCAAACGAAGCCAATATTTGAAGCATATGCAAGATGTGCAAATTGTTCATTAAGGTTACTAGTGTAGATGCAAAAAACTAATGCTTTGTTTGTTTGTTACTGTTTTTAAGAAATATATTTTTTAAAAATTTCATACACGTTTTTTAATCAATTTTTTATCTCACATATACATTTATCAAGAGAATTTTTAAAACAACTATAATAATATTTTTTTAAAAACACTTCACAAAACACTCATCTAGACGCAACCTATGATCCATTCATATTTCGGATGATAGGCCATGCTGTGAGGGCAAATTTGTTAGAATATTGTTTGTAAAAAACAAATTTCGACAATTGTGGATATCAGAGGCCATTTTTAAAAATCTAACTGCGTCACGTTTGCCAAATATAGTGCAGATTTTTTTTTAAAAATCGTATAGTCGATTACTTTTTCCAATGCCAAACGCGGTACTGGAAATTTTTTTTTTAAAAAAATTATCTAGCCGTTGATCAACTGAGATCAACGGCTAGTTTTGCATCCCTAATTACAAATACCCCACTTCCCAATTTGATCAACAGCTAGTTTTGCATCCCTAATTATAAATACCCCACTTTCCAATTTGTTTTTCACACAGACCAGCTCTCATTTCTCTCTCAATCTCACAACCCTCATCTTCCTTCTTTTCTCAAAAAATCTTCTTCCTTCTCTTCTGATTTGTATCAATTGCACAAAGGGTTCCCAGGCAATCAGGCCATTTTCATTTTCATCGGCAAAAAGAAAGCTAAGCAAACCAAGGCAGCATTTTGGCTAGAAAAGGTAGAGAGCTTGAGCACTCTGGCTGTGGACAAAGTCAGGCCATTTCAAACTCTAAAATATCAAGTTAGTACATTGTATTTATTAATTATTGTTCTGTTATTGTGTACTATATAGTTGTAAAATTGTTACTACTTATCAGTAATTATATAGTTATTTGTATTTATGCAAATTTATAATTTAAGTCGAAAATGATTAGATAATTACATGTAGAATACAAGATTGTGCTTATTTACATTTTGCATGTGTATATTTAAGGAAATTAAAATTTGGCCCCTGGAATTTTATATAATTATGAAATGACCCTAAAATTTTGACATAATATAATCATGACCCCAAAAGTTATGCATATTTACACTTTAACTCCTATAATTATGAAAAAATACAATTCGGCCCTTGAAGTGTTGTATAAATATAAATTAGACTCGAAACTTGTATATAATTAAATTATGACCGGTTAATTTTGTATATTTATACTTTGATCCCTATAATTATGTAAAATTACAATTAGACCCCTAAAATTTTACGTAAGGACTCAAAATTTGTACATAGTTAATTTTTAACCCCAGAAGTTTTATATATTTACACTTTGTTTCCTATAATTAAGAAAAATTATAATTAGGCACTCGAAGTTTTATGTAATTAAAAATTAGACTCCAAACTACTACATAGTTAATTTTTCTTCCCAAAAGTTTTACATATTTATACTTTGACCCTTATAATTATGAAAAATTATAATTATACCCATAAAATTTTATTTTAAATTGGACTCCAAACTTGTATAGAGTTAATTTTTTACTGTAAAAATTTTTCAAATTTACAATTAGGCCTTCATCATTATGGAAAATTGCAATTAAGCCTGTGAAGTTTTACTTAATTAAAAATTAGACCGAAACTTGTGAATAGTTAATTTTTAACCCTGGAAGTTTAACATATTTACACTTTGGGCCTGTAATTATGAAAATTATAATTATGTCCCTAAAGTTTTACGTAATAATAAATTAGTCCCGAAATTTGTACATAGTTGAATTTTGACCCATTACTTTTACAAATTTAAACTTTGGCCCCTATAATTAGGCAAAATTATAATTATGCCTTTGAAATTTTACATACTCATAAAATGGACTCGAAACTTGTACATAGTTAATTTTTAACCCTGAAAGTTTTATATATATACACTTTGTTTTCTATAATTAGGAAAAATTATAATTAGGCTCCCAAAGTTTTATGTAATTAAAAATTGGACCCCTAACTTCTACATGGTTAATTTTTCTTCCCGAATGTTTTATATATTTACACTTTGGCCCCTATAATTATGAAAGATTACAATTATGTCGGTAAAGTTTACGTATTTATAAATTGAACTCCAAAGTACATAGTTAACTTTATGTAATTTCTCAAATTAACAATTAAGCCCCTATGATTATGAAATATTACAATTACACCTGTGAAGTTTTACTTAAATAAAAATTGGATCCAAAACTTTGGGCTATGTAATTATGAAAATTATAATTACTTCTCTGAAGTTTTACGTAATAATAAATTAGTCCCAAAATTTGTACATAGTTAAATTTTGACCGTTACTTTTGCATATTTACACTTTGGCCCCTATAAATTTGTACGTAGTTAATCTTAGTTTTAGGGCATACACTAATACTGGCTTGCAAGCCTACAACGTATAGAGTTGTGTTCTATGAGTATAACTCATCTAAAAATTAAAATTACAAAAAGGAACCTATGCTTTATCCTATATGTCATTTTTATTTTATCCAGAAGGACAGGGAGAATTCAAAAAAAAAAAAAACTATTACAGAAATGTAAATTCTCAAGCAAAGTAAAATGTGATCAACGTTTGTCTAAATAGAGTAACGACCAATACTACTTTTTTATTTTAGATAGTTCATTTGATCTATTTTTAGTATGCCCTTCCAAACAGCTCATCTCTCATAATGGCAGCTATCCTGAAAGTCTTGATATGCATACCATAGTAATTGGTAAAGTTCATATTGTTTATCTTGAATCTGTGTAACTCGAAATCCTAATTTAAAATAAAACAACTACAAGGTAAAATCTAATATTGACAGATCATAGTCATTCCCGACTAAATTGCATCACAGTAATTAGGAAAATTTTATTGGACTAATCATGAAAATTGAACTTTTGTTGATCACATGCAGCTCACACATTACACCCTCACAAGCTCAACAGTTTCACATGGCCCAAACATTGCCTACACAGCTATTGCCTACCCCAAATCAACAAAATCAAAAAAGTGATTATGGCATTTTCCTAACACATTATCCACAATGATTTACCTCCATTATCCATAATGATTTATGTATATATGTATCCAATGCATCTTTAATATTCTAAATTAGACAAAATGTCAATATAAGTTACACTGAACTTTAAAATAAAACAAAGAAAATTATCTAACAAAGGGGAACTGCTAGTTTTCATTTTTGACTTCACAAGCATAAGCTACAAATTTTGTAATCTCCAAATGAAACCAAAAGTTAGCATTTAAATCACACACAGTATTTTATAGAAATCAAGGAGATGGTGAATAAGGTGCCCAATGCTATCACTTAACATTGGAGCCTTTTCACTTGATTGCTTAGTCTTATTTTGTATATAATATTTGCACTAAATGAGTACCTGTTGTAAAACCTAAGTTTGAGACTTCAATTCAGATACAACAAATAATTCAAGGACATGAAACCTTAAAAAAAGTAGATTGTATCTTAATTTAGAAGGAAACGTTTGCATTAAATGCAAAACCTCAAAATTAATAACGCCAGTACTTAGGGGTGTAAACGAACCGAACTGCTCGCGAGTCGGTCAAAAGTTCGACTCGAGTTCGGTCAACTCCGAACTCGAGTCGAGCTCGAGCAGTTCGACTCGATCATCGAGTCGAACTCGAGCCTAAATTCCTTTAGTCGAATAGCTCGTCGAGCTATTCGAGCTTTAATATATAAATATATTATTTTTTGTTTTATATATAAAATTACTAAAATACTTTTATTCCTTTAGCAAATTACAATATTTATCTTTTTTGGTTTTGAATAGGTATAAGGGTAACTTGGTCAAAGTAATTAATATGAAATGAAAAAAAGAAAAACAGAAAAAAGAATAACATTGCAAAGATGCTTTCTTCGTTTCTTATCTCCTCCTCGTCTCTTCTCCCGTTGCTTCATTCCCTCTTTGTTTGCTTTCCATTTCAGATCATTAGATAATGCTCACAAAACACGACATACAAAACAGAGACACACATAAATAAACACCCACACGCACACGATTTATTCTAAAGCATTTTGTTGGTTTTTTGTGATGTTTTCTTGAATGAAATAATGATATTTGAAAATTTGATTCGTAGCTTTCTTGGTTTGATTGATGTTAGTTGGTGTTAGAATCATGTTCAGTGTATTCTCCTGATCATTTGTTGTGAAAATCACTCCAATCGGAAGTGATTTGACGTCGGTCAATGGTGATAATGGCTCTTTTCTTTTTTGTTAGATCTATGGATTTTAGGGCTTTTTTGTTCAATTTCAAGTTTATATTTGTGTTTTACGGGAAAAAACGAGTTTGGAGATGTAGTTTTGGGGTTAAACTCACCACCGGTAAGTCACCTGACGAGTCACCGGCGAGTGCAATGGTGGCCATCTAGTTGGGGCCATCATTTTACAAATTAGATATAGTTCAGGGATGTGTTTGTAAATATGTAGACTTTAAAACTTCCTGTTCTTTGCATTTTCCTCCCCTATAAAGTTTTCATACTTTGTAAATTGACCCCAAATTTTGTATCAGTTAACAAAATTAAATTCAAGCTCGAGCTCGAGCTCGAGTCAGCACTGAATCTATGTGTTCGACGAGCTCGAGCTCGAGTGTAGTCATTTTGTGATCGAGCCGAGCTCGAACATGTAATACTCGAACTCGGTTCGTCTCGATTACAGCCCTAGCCAGTACTTTTATCCAAATTAAATAAGAATATGAGATCATAATATGAAAAATAGAGAAGAAGATAGAAAAGGAGTACACTTCTACATTTTTACCCTTTGAATACCAATGAATGAAGGCAAAAAAGAACAAGCCACTGTAAGCATGTTAATGATGAGAACACATGATGTATTTATGTCTTAGAAAATTATCGATAATATACTATTAATATATAGCTTGACAAACCGAAATTAGCATGGATCCATTTCTATTTCGTTGATAGGTACAAAACAGTTTGACATCAATAATTTTTTCCCTTGCTAATTCTTCCAAGGTTAAATTTATCATATGAATAACTATTTGATTTCCTTTTGATTAGAGCAACTTCAAATTTCCATAATGCTATTCTAAAAGTTTTCAACTTAGTTAATATGGTCCTTACTATTATAATAACTTTTGCTTTTGAAAAAGATTCCTTTAAAAGAATATATTTCAAATAATTAATTGTTATTCTATTCAAAACCTATGAGATGATACGAAACTTTTCCATTAACCTCCATTTCATACCGAACCAATGACAATCTGGAGAATAATATAAATTCAGGCAAGTGATACTAAATCAGACAACTTGAGAAAATGAAGTCAGGGCAATGCAATATTGAAGAATTAAACTGATCATTCATCACGAGCAATATAGGATCTATTTGTATCTAAGACAATAAATTTGCAACATATTCTAATATAAATTTGAAAAAGTAAAAATGCAAATTCTTAAATTCCCAAGGGAAAAAGTCAGACGAAAATATGTTGCTTTAAATTTCCTCCTTTAAAGAATAGTCTTACAAATTCAAGTCATGGAGATTAAGTAGCAAATTAAATGCCCACAAAAGTGTAGGTTAGGACATACCGCTATATAAATCAAATGTCCTTTCTTAAAAAGCAACTCCTTTTGTGAAATACATGTACTAAGATTGGTAGTTTGTTTAGTTTATGCTACCTGACAATTGAGATGTACTAAAAACATTTAGCAGCAATTATCTTATTATGGTGATTACTTTAGCTTGTATAAGTAGAGCACCTACATATACATTTGTAAATGGCAATAGTTTTTCATTCTTACATTTCAAAGTTGAATGCATGATAAAGTCAGTCTAGTAGAAAAAATGAAGATGACAACCATATTACACTGCATTCTACCTTGTACAATAGATTACAGGTAATAAGCATTATGTATACAACCATAAACGGCTATAAGTAATAGCAAGATAATATTAGATGTTTCCCTTGTACAAGAGATACTGGTAATAAGTACTACGTGACCATAGAAGACTATGAATTATAGCAAGATAACATATTAGTTTCAACATAAAAATTATGAATAAAGGGTTGAATTCAAAACAAGCAGTAAACATATAACATTACCTAATGCAAGCCATTCAAACTTAGTTAACCCTTGTTTGATAAGGAAAAAGTTAAATGGGTGTGTTTTTCCTTCTAAGTTATCTAAAGAAAAACAATAACAACAAAAATAATAAATAAATAAATAAACTGTGGCCTCTAATGTATCCTTGCTCAACCAGAAACATAAAACTAAGCAGATAAAATCACCAGAGGACTAAATTTTACAACATTGGTACTTGATAATAGCAAAAAAGATTAGTAATCTAAATCCAACTGTGCAAAGATAATAACTTTAAACAAGAAACTTTAGTAAACACTTACTGAATGAAAATGAGAAATTTGGAATAAATAAAAAGAATAGAGGAATGGTAAAATCATGCTCATCCATTCATAAAAAGAACAGAGGACATACCTGGTAAGTTAGTGTGATGAGATATATCTTTTTGCACCAAAAAAAAAAGAAGCAAACACTAATTAGAAAACAATAGAAAAATGTAAATAGATTAAAATTAATACTACAGAATAAATTTTGAAACAACCCAGAGATCTGAATCTAAACCAATCACATAGGATATTAATTCCAATCAAAAGATGGGAAAAAGCATGGACAAACAAAAAAATTAAATTAACTAAACTGCAAAAGCAAAAGAATACAGGCAAAGAATCACAGTTTAAAATAAAAAATGAAGACAAATGAAAGGAAAAAAGAAAGAGAAAAGCGTAAGGAAAAAAAAAAAAGAACAGAGAGACAGAAGAAGAATGAGGAAAAGAAGAAGAGAAATAGAAAGAACCGAGGGAAATGAAAAGAAGAGATCGAAATCCAAAAAATCATTGGAAGTAATCAGTAGATAAGGACAAACTAAATAATATCCCTGAAAATCTGGGATTCATTCACCCACTTCAACAGATAAAATAAGAAAAGTAATACAGCAAAATGAGCAAGAAAACTGAGGTAGACAATGTGTGGGTTGGGGTTTCTTTTGTGGAGCCAGAGGGACTCGTGCAGATCGTACGAATTGATAGGGTAACTGATGATGGAGGTAGAGCTGGGAACCAGTAGAAAGTGGTGAATGAAGATGAAGGGGAGTGTGTAGGGGAAGGAAATGCTGTCAGGCCATGTGGGGACAGATGGGACTGAAATGATGGTATGGGCAAGGAATAGTGTTGAAGTGGTAAACTAGCTAACAAATCCATGAATAGTCACACATTGTTGATGAAACAAGTTGTTTGTTAAGGGTTCAAGAGAAAATCCAATACAAAAGCTGCAAAAGATATGAAAAGTCGAATCCAATTTACGAAAAAGGGCATAAATAGTTTGATACTGTTCATCAGGTAAGTTTTATTATCAAAGGTACAGAAGCCTTTATCACCAACATTCCACTCAACAATTAAACTCTTGCATGGCCATAACAAATTAAAAGTGGACACGTGAGAAGTCATGGAAACTGAGTATTACCTTTGTATATAATTGGTAGATAGAAATTCTTAAAGACTTGGTGCATGACTAGTTGAATTCCACATATTTTGATTGCCTAGGAACATGTAAGCAGAGCTTGCCATTGGTCGTCAATCCCCAGATGCTGGATTCCATCTTCTGTACTGTGGTAATACGTCGGTGATACTGCCACGCATCCAAATGGAGTGGATCAAAGAAAGACCGTTATCAGCAATAGGGACGATAATCTGTTTAATCTTGCAAGTTCAAGATCCATTAATTTTGGTATAATCAGCTTTGTTCCTCCAACATTTCGCCCAAAATTTCCACCCCCTTTTGGCTCATTTCACCACCTTTTAACAATAATGAAAGAAATCTTGGGCACAAGGCAGGGTATTCCAAGCCACCAGGCATATCCTGCTCAAAATGAAAACTAAAAATTCATCCTCAAATGGAGAATTCAGTTTTAAGCTGAAATTTGAAGTTGATTGATGGTGCAAGTATCCCAGCACCAACTAGGTAAAAGTACTTCACATATTCTTTTCATGCGAAAGAGAATTATCTTACATAATTTTCCATTTTTCTAGAATAAAAAATTTACATAATGACAAAAACAACTCGGCGGACTCAGTTATAGTGAACCAAGGTGACTAGAAAAAGGAGGATCATTCCTATGCATTTAGGCAAATTATGAAACTTTTATGCGCCATTTCATGGAACATACTTCCACAATTGCTTGCACCAGATGTACAACTGAAGATCAAGTTAATAAGTTTTCCTTCCCCTTGAAAATTTACAACATATTTTCCGCATATCACAGCTGGAAAATATTTAATGGGGAGAAAAGGGGGGTCCTTAATTCTCTCGATATGGAAAGAAAGATCAAAACAAAAAGTCTTAACATGTTTCCACATACATGGCCCTACGCACATACATATCGACAACTACATCTACATCTTTGTAAGCCTAAATATCAAGTATAATCACATAGTTCCAATTAGAAAGAGGATTAGAGTGCATGTAAAATGAACCATTTGTTGAAAGGCGCATTGTGACCCAACATTTGCCTCTCTTTACCATAATCTGGTCTCTTAGAACTTTTATTTGTCTGCAAAGTTATAGTAGCCGATACATCCCCTACATCCATTGCTATGTTATCTTGATCCCCCGTCCCCCCCCCGGCCGCGGCATCTTGAATTGCCAGTATTGCTGAGGTGCCTTTCCTCAAGTTATTGTCAGTAGAGTTATTCACGCTTGCACATTGTCTGAGAGCTTCTTTATGGCACCAACTGTAATATTGTAACTCTCTTCAGACAATGACCCTTCTTCCCCCAGTATTATAGCTCGTTGACATAGGTCATTGTATCGACGGACTATAGATTGTACCTCAACCAATCTCTCACTAATAGAGTGCCTGCTTGTGGCAGCATTTGTCCACCTCTGCAATATATACTTGAATGGGATGGTAAAAACACCAGATATTTAGAGTAATACAATGGCATGCCGACAAATGTGACCTCTGTATTGAAAAAAAGTGGCAAGAGCAATATATTTCTGATTTATGCTCATTCCACTCCACCATAAAATGCTCATTGTTTTCGAAGTCTTTGACTGCATATGTTATACTTGACTCATCTTCTTTTTCGTTTTTGAGATGACATGCAGCAGCTCCCAACGCTTTCACTTGAAACTTCTTGAATATTTCATGGGTATATACGAGAGACAATTGCTTTTCAAAAGGTGAAGGAGACTTCAGCTCAGGTGTTTCATGCCAAGCATCAAAATTGGCTTTAGCTTCCTCTTCATACATGTCTTCCAGGAGTAACTTATATTGTCTAACAAATTCTTTCAAAGAAGTTTCCGTAAAGATATATTTATCAAAGAAAGAATTCAGGCTTTCAGATCTCGAAGCCGATGACAAACCAGAAAAGGATATATCTCTGACAAAATAGGCAACCACAGCTTGCGATTTTCATAGAGTGATTGCAGCCACTGATCATCCCGAAGATTGAATCTTTCCACCAGCTTCCACCACCTTTTTTCAAATTGTTCCTCAGTCCATGACTTGTGCATACATTTCATAAATTTTGCTAAGAAAGTTTCATGCCAAAGGTTTGCAATTGTCTGGGAATCTTATCTAGCACATGCCGCAGGCTAATAAAGTGACGTGTATTGGAAAAGACAGCTGCAATTGCTGCTTTGATTGAATTGTTTTGATCAGTGAGTAGAACTTGTGGTCCATGGCCCCCCATTGCTAGGCATCATGTTTGTATCAACCAAGCAAATGCAAACACCGTACCATCTACAATTAATGCACAACCAAGCAATACTGGCTGGATATGATGGTTCACCCAACAAAAAGAACTAAAGGGTGGTTATACTTGTTTGAGAAATATGTGGTTTCAAACAACACAACGTCGCTAAAACTAGCATAATCATCTGTACCTTTAGCATTGACCCAAAACACATTTTTCAGTAATGTTTTTAAAATCGGACCGGCCATTAAATCGTAAGAAGTAAATTTAAAGTTGGATTAGTCAGACTAGTTGAACTAGTAGTTCAACCGTTTTTTTTCCCAACAATTGAATAAAAAAATTCTTAAAAATGATAATTGAAACTTAAAAAATTATGTATATATCACAAGTTTTTTTCATAAAATCATTACAAACATAAATAAGACTAATAAATATAATTCAAATACTAATTAAAGTACATGCTTTGTTTCTCACACTTACTTAAAAAGATTCATAAAAAAAGTACCAAGAAGTCCAAATACTGATTATTATCATTTTCATCATCAAATTTATAACTACTGCTCAAATTTCAAAATTTCAAGAATCCCTCCATTGTCATCACAAGCCAATAGCACCAATGAATATCGTTACTTTGACAACTTCTTTAATTTACCTAAAAAAGTCAAAAAGTTCAGCACAAATATAGAAGTCCAATTTTAGCAAGTCCAATTTCAGCACAAATATAACAGCACCGATGGACTTAAATCTTTTCCTATGCAAGTCCAGTCACCTCAATTAAACTAATAGTAAGATAATTAAATTGGAATTTGAAAATCATTTGCGTATGCAAACCTTCCTTAAAAAATTGGGCAAAAGAACATTTTTTATTTTAAAAATTTACATTTACTTGAACCAGCCTATATACAAAGCTGATTGTGTTATTTGGTATTAAAAATAAATTTAAATTTTATATTAAAAAATAAGTCTTGATGGTATTACAAGAGTGGAGAATATGAAAACAAGTAACAAATATGATTTAATAATTTAGAATGTTCAATTTTGTAATTTAAAATAATTAAAAATATAATAATGTACTTTAATAATGAATTTTAAAATATATGTTTTATCCGTATTTTTTCCCGATACACTTACTTTTTATAGTTATTATATGTTTTATACTTGTAATGGCATTTTCTTTGTTAATTTAATTGTTATAGACATAGGATATTTTATAAAATTTTTACTATGCAAGTCCAGTCACCTCAATTATTTATTGCATAATGATTAAACATAATTTAAAAATATAAAAAAATGATTACAAAAATTATCAATTTAAAGTTTTAATTAGGAGAATGTTTTAGGCATAAATGAATAATTAAAAAATCTAGATAAAAGGACTGATCTTAGCATGTGAGATTTTAGTAAAAGTAAATATGAGATTTCGTCAATATAATGAATTTAGATGCTAAACTGAAAATGTAAGAATCAATTAATATTGTTAAATATGACTAATAAATAAAACAAAGAAAAAAAAGTAAGAATCAATTAAATTCATTAAACAAAACAAAGAAACTAAAAAAGTAAGAATCAATCAAATTCATTAAACATGATTAATGGAAATAAAGAAACTAGAAATGTAAGAACCAACTAATTTTGTAACAAATGATAATAAAGGAAACTACAAGAAAGAATAAATAAAATGATTCATAAGAAAAGACAAACAACAAGGAGCAGGTGTGGTGGTTGGACACTTACTCTCAAAAGTGAGAGGTCCCCAGTTCGATTCTTACTAGGACCTCTCACTTGCATTCTTAAAAAAAATAAAATAAAATTCAAAAATTAAAAAATCGGCGGTTTGACGGTTCAAGGGTTTGTTTCGGTTCGCACTGTTGGACCAGTTCTTGTCGGTTCATTGGAATATTCCGACTTTTATGTTAGACCGGATCGGAAGCTTGGCCAGTTGTCGGTTCAACCGGTCGAACCGACCGGTCCGATCCGAGTTTGAAAACACTGTTTGCTCTTCATTAAAGTCTACCGCATAGATAAACTTTGGATTTTCTTCCTGCATATGCATAAAAGTTTCTAGCAAAGTCTGAGCATCTCTTTCTTCAAGTGTCAAACTCCGACCTCTATCATGTTGATTCAGGATAAAATTCTCTAATGAACCCGAGAGCTGATGATACTCACCATATTGCTTCATTCACCTTAATTTTGAATCATTCTTAAGAGATTTAACATTCCTATGACTTCGGAAAAAATGAAGCTTGGGCTGGTCAAAGGTCATAATTGTGCTCCTTTACAAAACTATGAATATACCACTGCCCATTCGGCCTCCTCTTCACATGCAAGCTTGCTTTTACAACCTATCTTAGGAGAATGTCTTGGATTAATAGCATCATCACACTATTGCTTATTTCCATATCTTATACACGAAAACTTGGCATCAATAAACTCCTTGGATGCCCTAGACCGATGACTACTCAATTTAGCCGACCAAACCCCATGGACTTAGGATACTCTTTATAGAACTCATACGCTACCTCGGGAGAATCAAATTCCACATCTTCTTTAGGCTCAGAATTCGAGTTAACCGCAACAGAACTAGACTCCATCCTAACTAAAAATGCCCATTTAACTGAGCCCTCCCCTTTTTTCTCTTCAAAATATTATCTTAAAATCAGCCTAGCACATTTAACCTGAATAACAAAAATTCAATCTTTAAAGTCCCCATTGCAGTTACACCTATAAAACCATTTACATACAACTACAGCTCAAATCAAGCAACATAATCAACCCAGATTCTGAGTCAAACCAAAAGGGTCATATGCCAACACGTTATATGATCTGCAATTAGCTTTTCTTGCTGGTAAATTAAGCAGTGTTTTTAAACTCGGACCAGACTGGTCGGTTTGATCGGTTGAACCGCGAACCGGTCATGTGTCCGGTCCGGTTCTCTATAAAATATTGTGATCTGATGAACCGTTCAGAACCGTGCAAACCGGATCGAACCGTCGAACCGTTGAACGGCCGATTTTTGACACTTTGACTTTTCAAAAATTTTTTTTGCCTCCCACGAGAGTCGAACCTGAGACCTCCTTTTGTCTTTGCTGCATGTGAACTACCAAGCCAATCATGCTTTTGTTGTTTTAGTACTAGGAATCTTTTTATTTGTTCTTTCTTTAGTTTTTTTACTTTAATCATTTTAATAAAGTTAATTGATTATTACATTTTTAGTTTCTTTATTTTCTTTAATCATGTTTAATGAATTTAATTGATTCTTACTTTTTTAATTTATTTGTTTCTTTTATTAATTATATTTAATGAAATTAATTGATTCTTACCTTTTTATCTTGGCATCCAAATTTATTATATTAAAGAAATATTGGATTTACTTTTACCAAAATCTCTCCTACTAAGATTATTCTTTTAATCTAAATTGCTTAATTATTCATTTATGCCTAAAACATTCACCTAATTAAAAGTTTAAATTGGTATTTTTGTAAAGCATTTGTGTAAATTTTTAAATTATGGTTAATCATTATTCAATAATAAGCACCTATGACATCTTGAAAGTAAGTGGATCAAAAGTTATTTCCTTTATTTAAAAAATTAAAAATCATTTCAGATTATTAAAATCATATTTTTTCTATGCAATATAATGATTCTAATTATTATATCATTACATATCTACCTTTTCTTGACATACTAAAAGAAAATGTGTAAATTAAACAGAACTGATTAAATTAAGAACTACTAAGCCAATAGATTTACTTATTAGTTTTATTTTTAAGACTATTGTACAATGTCAAATTGACTCGCTGAACAGTCCGATACGACAAAAATAATTTTTTTTAGAGAGAATACGTCTAAAGTTAAAGCTTCAGAACTAATTTTAAATAAAATTTAGGCTCTTTTAAGAAATTCTTGATTGGTATAAGACTGTTAGAAATTACTCTCGTTAGATGTTGTAACAAAAAACACATAAAAAATTTAAAAATTTAAAATTTAAAAACTAAATAGATCTAAACTAATAGTAAGATAATCAAATTGAAATTTGAAAATCATTTGATATGCAAACGTACCTTAAAAAATAGGGCAAAAGAATTTTTTTTATTTTAAAAAATTACATTTACTCGAACCGCCCTATATACAAATTGTATTATTTGGTATTAGAAATCAATTTGAATTTTATATTGAAAAATAAGTCTTGACGATATTAAAAAAGTAGAGAATGTAAAAGCAAGCAACAAATATGATTTAATAATTTAGAATGTTCAAGATTGTAATTTAAGATATTTAAAAATATAATAACATACTTTAATGGTAAATTTTATAGTTATTGTGAATTTGAATATAATAAATTCATTAATTTGTATAGTTAAATATATTTAAACAATTAATGAATTGACTAGTTCAACAGGGTGATGTATATCTATTATTTGTTTTATCTTATATATTAAATTAAAAAAGAGAAAAATCATTGGACCCCGGTCCGACCGGTCGGACCTTGAACCCCTTCTCCCTTCGGTTCATTGACCGGTCCGGTTTTAAAAACATTGAAATTATGCATAAATTTTTCTTCTTCTTCTTCTTCGCCTCCCCCCCCCCCCCCCAAAGGCCCCCCAAACAAAAACCCCACAAAAACCCAGAAACCAACAAACAAAAAAGATAAGAATAGCGCTAAAAGGAGTTAAAATAAATAAAGAAAGATTCTTTGTAACGACAAAATGATCAGAACAAAGAAGAATAGTTAAGCGTCTTCGTCAGAGTTAATGTTTTAAAAATTAGACCGGTCAATGAATTGGAGGGTGTTCGGTTCAAAGTCAGACCGGTCGGACCAAGATTCAATGATTTTTCTCTCTTTTGTTTTTTTAATTTAATGCATAATATAACAATAGATATATTCTACTTATTGAACTAGTTAACACATTACTTCTTTGAATATATACAAATATACAAATTAATGAATCTATTATATTTGATAAAAATTTTATAAAATATTCGATGTCTACAACAATTAAATTAATAAAGAAAATAGCATTACAAATATAAATACATATAATAACTATAAAAAGTAAGGGTATTGAAAAAAATAAATAAAATAGATACTTTAAAATTCACTACTCAAGTACATTATTATATTTTAAATATTTTAAATTATAATTTTGAACATTCTAAATTATTAAATCATATTAGTTGCTTGTTTTTCACATTCTCTCCTCTCTTAATATCATCAAGATTTATCATACCATTAAGTGAATCAATTTGGACTCTATGCAATAGTTTCAAAAGTAAGATTAACAAGTAAATATATTTGCTTATTTGTTTTTAATTTAATGTTTAGTTTACACATTATCTTTTAGTATGTCAAGAAAAGGTGGATATATAATGCCATAATAATTGAAATCAATATATTGCATAGAAAAATAAAATTTTCACGATTTGAATTGATTTTTGATTTTTTAATAAAGGAAATAACTTTCTACTCATTTACTTCCAAGATGCTATATATACTTATTATTAAATACTGATTAATCATAATTTAAAAATTTAAACAAATGACTTACAAAAATATCAATTTAAAATTTTAATTATGAGAATACTTTAGGCATAAATGAATAGTTAAACAATTTAGACAAAAAGATTAATTTTAGTAGGAGAGATTTTGATAAAAGTAAATCCAATATTTCTTTAATACAATAAATTTGGATGCCAAGTTAAAAAGGAAAGAATTAATTAATTTTATTAAACATAATTAATAAAGGAAACAAAGATAAATCCAAGATTTCTTTAATATAATGAATTTGGATGCCAAGTTAAAAAGGTAAAAATCAATTCATTTCATTAAACATGACTAGAAAACAGATAAACTTTAAAAAGTAAGAATTAATTAAACTCATTAAATGTGATTAATGAAAATAAAGAAACTAAAATAAGTAAGAATGAGTTAATTTTATCAACCATTATTGATAAAGTAAATAAAGAAACTAATAATGTAATAATCAATTAATTTTATTAAAATGATTAAAGGAACTAGAAAAAAACAAATAAAATAATTCCTAATATGAGAACAACAAACGCAAAGTGGCTGGATGGTTGGCAGCCCAAAAGATTAAAGGAGAGGTCTTTGGAGCAAAAATTTTTGGAAAGCCACAAATTTGAATAAATTGACGGTTCAACGGTTCGTCGGTTCGTTTCGGTTCATGTGGTTGAACTGTTTCTGGATGGTTCTTGACCTCCACAGTGATTTATATAGAATTGGATTGAAGCCTTGATTGGTTCACGATTGAACCGGTTGAACTGGATGGTCCGGTCCGATTTTGAAAACATTGGTCAAAGATGAATTACCTGAAGAACGTCGGTGACCGCGGGTTAAATTAGGCCAAAGAATTGTGCTAAGCGGCAAAAATTCGTGGGAAACTCGATCAGCAGTACGTTGAGTTATCTGTGAGACAAGTTAGAATTAACGATTGCGGCAATTTAATTAACGGCATCAAGACCGTTTAAAATTAATAAATGTGTATTTCTGTTAAGTAAATTGCTAAACAGTCCTCGTATGTTTAATAAATTTCAATTCAGTGTCCACAAAGCAACCCAAATGGAGTATTTTGGTCCTAAAATATTTCTATTTCTCATGTTTCTCGCGTGTATAAATTTAAGTGTAAGAATGAAATCACGGATGACTCTCACTGATAACTTGTAGACTACCTTTAGAATTTTTCTTTGATATTTTCAAAAATAGTCTTGATTAGGGAAAGAAATATTTAAGGAGGAAGGAAAATGAAAATGATATTCGACCCTTCATATTGTGTTTGGAGAAAAAAGAAAGTCATGGTAAGTTGTTTTTTTTTTCCCTTTTAAATATTGTTGCATAAAATAAATGATTAGTCATTCGAGTTCGGGTCGCATTGATAAAAAATACAGTTTCACTATTTTTTTTTTTTACTCCTGCCAACAAATAGCCTCAAATATAACCTAGATCATCAATTATCCATTTCTTCAGTACATTGTTGTGCAGGTTGTAGTGTGCTTCAGTACATCAATCGAAATGAGTTACCAAGAAATTCATCTTGTTTAAAACTTTAAAGCCACTACACCGTTCTTTACGAAAACATGAACTCAATGAGATTAAAGTCATTGATTTTAACTTCACTCAAAACTTCCAAAATGTCCAAAGAGGTACTTGATAAACAGTTCTAGAAGGAGAATTACAATCATATATTTCAAAGATACTACATCACAACAGAGAGGGGAGGGTGGCTTGGAGGGAGTTTGAGGGATGGGAGAAAGAAAGGGAGAAGGTAACTAGAGAAAATGCTGTAATCTTTCTCGGTTAATGTGGAATAGCATTGCAAAATCAGTTGCTATGTTAGCAACTCCTTTCTCCTTACAGAGAGAAGAAATCAATGCACTTCACTTAAAGCTCATCCATAACTTTTCCATCATCATTATCAGCACTGCACAGATTTAAAAACTGTTAATTCAAGGAACATTCTCTTAGTAACTGAGATGTCTTTAACCACAATCCAAGCAAAAATTAAAAAAAAAGCACTCAAAAGGATAAAGAGAAAAAAGAAAACCACTACTATTGCAAGGGTCGTGAAGCTACCTAAGTTGATCACAATATCTACCGAGGTCTTCACATAAAACCTTGCTCACACCTCCAACTTTAATGAACCCTTTCTTTATCAATTCTGACAACTGTTTTGAAAAGTCGACAGCAATTCATTCATGTCAGCGAGTTGTAAAATTTAGGAAGAGGACACTATCAGTATTGAACTTATACAAGCAAAACAAAAATCAATAAGGAATTGAGGACTTAACTCACCTCATCTTCAGTTTCCTCAAGCAACCTAGTTACCCAGTTAAAAAATTCAGAACGACTGATGTCTACTCATAATGAAGATGTAGAATGCACGCCACATGGCAATAGCCATGGTTCAACATAAAAATTTCAAAGAAATGACTTTCTAAGGAAGTTTTGACTTGTTGCTCACCTTCCACAGAAAGAGGATATAGCTTTTGAATATGCTCGAGCTTCCTGTTTATCTGTCATAAAACCAGAAAGTATTAAGCAACTTACCAAACCTCAAATGTGTGTGACCAGTGCCTAAACTGAGCAAGTATGAGTATAAACACGTTGAAAACAATCTTGAATCACAAAATCCCAAATGAGCTTTATCATTAAGCTAAACTAGGTAGTATCATTGTCAGTTCTTTGGCTGTTTAGCATGTGAAACAAATGTATGAAATGAACTTAAATGTCAGTGACAAGTTATACTAAATTTTTGATGCCACTAAGTTATCAAATACTTACTGGTTTTGAGGATGTCCCAGTTATCCACTTTGATCCATACTTTTGTGTTAGAGTCTACCTGCCAATCAGAAGCACACGCACTATCATAATTTACACCAATTTTCACACGAAGTGTGCCTAAAACTTAAGAATTTTTCATATTATTAGTAACCAATTTTTGGCTAAATTTGTTTTAAAGCACATGCCAAACAATACTAGATGATAGGCGGAAAATGCAAACAACGATGTTTATTAAAAAAGGTCTACCTTCTCAAGGGTATAATCTTGCATCTTTTCGCAAAGCCCATCCAGAAGATCGAGAACCCTCAATTCACTTATCCTGTTTGAAAAGAATCATAGAAGCATGCAATGATCAGCCTTTCATAACAAAAACAGATGAAAAATGATTTTGATAAAAAAATTTGGACTTCAGGCAGCTGCATTCAGCCAACATGGTATTTATATAATCAGAAGCTTAATATTGAGCAGTAATAGCCTAGATATGCAGAGTATTCACCAAGCAAAAACATGCAAATTAAACAAACAAGCAAATCCAATTAGAATGAGGATAAATTTGTTAAGATCTATACCTGTAATCTATTACCTTTCCTTGGCGCTGACCTTTAGAGTCCAAGCGGTGTCTCATGTCAAGATGATTTCTTGGTCTTTCCTGTAGGGTGTAGACCATTAATTGATGAACAAATTTATAAAATATGACTTTTAATATATAGTCAAAGAAGATAATGCCATCCTAAATTTGCGAGTTTCAATTCCATAAATCCATATAATATTGCAAGCCAACGTAAAAAATTTAACTTCAACAAACCAGCTTGGAAGTTTTCTTGCCAGTCACAGATGGGCCTGGCAATAGACAAATTCCAGGTAAATGTTTAAGAAATCTGGGGTCGAATTCCCGAACAATGTGACTGCCTTTCATTTATGTCTTTTTCTTTTCTCTATTGCTAAGCTATTATGGTTACCACAATGAAATATCTTTAACTTATCGACATCCACAATTTTTCAGTACCAAAAATTGAATACACCACAGGCCTAAAACCTACGATATCCATCGCTCAATCAAAGACTTAATCCATCATTTGTGGTAGGTTAAATTTGGCCATTGGCACTTATATAATCAGAAAGCAATACCATACCATATTGAAACATCGATAGAGTTCCAACCTTTACATTTTTTTGCACTTTTCAGCACCAACTATTCTCTTAAACATACAACCCTTCAAAAATTTTCCAAATTCAACAAGTTGGCTCTCAAATGCAATATTTTAGGACGTAGTCGTCAGGAAAGTCTTTAAATAAAAAACACTTGGCATGGCAAAGCTTAGACTGTTCTAGATTTTGACGAAGAGAACGGAAAATTTTAAATTTTGGGAATAAAAAGTGCTTACGTTCATGAGTCCACGCTCCAGCTCCTCCTGCAAAATAAATCAAAACAGTTGAATCGACGACCCTTGTAAAAGAAATAATAATAATAATAATAATAAGAACATGAACAGATGAGATTGATAACTAACGGCAATGGCAGTGCAAGCAGCACATTTAGTCATCAATAGAAAAGACAGCGGAAAGGAGTGATGAGAGTAATGCAATCATGAATATCAGCCGCCACGACCAATCCTCCATTTTTCCTCACTGTTTTTTTTTGGCTTGGAAGGTCTCTTTCTTCTTTCTTCTTCTTCTTCCTGTTAGCCGGTTTGAAGGAGTAATATTCAACTGGAAAAGGAGTTCCACATGGGCCAACGAGATGTGGTGTCATTATCCAATAACAAGTTGCCACATATGTAACTATGCCCTTTTGGTTCACTGACGCGTAAGATTGATACCCCACCTCACCTGCCTTGGGCCCTTGGGTTGCTCAGTCAAATTAGGCCTTCTCCGGGTTCAGGCCCACTACAGATAAAAACCCAAAATAAATATAATATAAAAAAGAAAATGAAAATGAGGTTTTAGGCTTAAACCCTAAAACATAAAACACCCTTCTCTTCTCCAATAGTCTCTCTGATTATCTCTTTCATGTGATAGTTAACTATGTACAGGGTTGTTGCAGCCATTGCCTCATCAGTCAGGTTTCTTTTTTTCCTTTTTTTGCTTTATCTGGTAGCATTCATGATTTCATTTTTTTTCATTAAATCAAGTATACAACTTTAATGTTTTTTAATGATCTTTTTTTCAGGTCCTCTGCTACCAAAAAACTGGTAATCAATTGTCAATGTCTTTTATTTGCTCCTCGTACCTTAATCTGATAGTTACTGATATTATTTTGCCATCAATTATTTTGCATTTTCTAGAATTTTCTACTAGTGAACTTCAAGGCCAGACATCTATGTTAAGACAGACTTAACAACAACAATATATAGTACTCTCAAGATTGCCCTTTTAGTAATACTTTATCATGGATCTTGCTTAATAATAAGATTGTAGACCAGTAATAATTTGTCATGGATCTTGCTCCATATAATTAACTCACTATTTAGCTATAAGATCGAGTTGTTCGTAGTTTATTTGAGGAAACAAACCGGTCAAATGCTTTGCTGGTTGAGTTCTGATCATATGGTGGTTCTTCAATGAGAACTCTGTTGAATTGATATTCTAATTAGGTTTTTTTTTTGTTAAATCGTGATTTGTGTTGGTTATTTTTTTTTCTTGTGGTTAATTGGTTTATGATTTGTTTGCCGCGGTGTGATTCTGGATGGTAGGTGTGCAGTCATTACGTGTCTAGCAGAAATTATGTTGCCAAGGATATCAATTTTGGAACTTCTGCTCGGGCAGCTATGTTGCTTGGGGTTAATGAACTTTCAGAAGCTGTTAAGGTCACCATGGGACCAAAGGTAAATGCATTCTTTTTTACTCTGATTTTATGTGTATCTGCTAGGCAGGAAAGAGTTCTCTACTGTTAGTTGTATTTGGAACTTATTTGGGATCTCGAGATTAATATGGGTTGGCTAAGATTGGGACGTATGCATGTTGGAATGACTTTTGATCTTGGCTTGCTGTTCTTACCGTGCCACCTTGATTCTTGCTTACTGAAATACAATCTTACACTGACTGCCATAGTTATGGTGATTGTTCATGAATATAGTTGGAAATTATTTTTGGATTTCCTTGCATGCCCAGAGACCATAGTAATAACTAATAAGGAAAGTCTCTTTTTTCATGTGTTTTTTTATGTGGAAATCTTTCATGGTGTAAAGCATTGACAATAAAGCAGTTCACATCCAATTAAATGGGGCCTTGATGTGGTTCGTCTTGCTGATACTGAAGCTAGCAGTATATTCTTGGGTTTTGTGTTAAATTGAGTTTTTTTGGAGATTTAATTACTCTTATCTCCGACAATTTCAATGACAGTGGAAGGCAGGACAGAAAACTTGTAACCATCTTTTCGTTTCTTCTCATGCTTATATACAGGGCCGTAATGTCATTATTGAGAAAAGCCATGGGGCTCCTAAGGTCACTAAAGATGGTGTTACTGTAGCCAAAAGTATCAAGTTCAAGGATAAGGCAAAAAATGTTGGTGCTGATCTTGTGAAGCAGGTAGCAAATGCTACTAATGTTGCAGCTGGAGATGGTAATTTCTAAGCCCTGAACGTGAAAGAAAAATATGATTTCTATTGAGCAAAAAATTCATTTTAAGCGGCATCAAATATCAGGAAAAAGAAGAAAGTTAATAGGTCAGCTGATTTCACTTCTTTCAAGAAAAGATTTTAAGATTTATCTAGAGATGGATATATACACGCACACATCTTTCTTGAACACGACATCACATTTAAACTTAAATCTTGGTGTTGTTTTCGGAAATACCGTCCTTTAATGTGTCTAGTGCTAGTGAGGGATGGTTTGAAATTTTCTTATCCTGTATTGAATTTTGAGGGGTTCTAAGAGTTCTTTTGGTACTGGTAATTAGTGCTCAGTAACCTTCCTACATGCATTTCCATGTAGAATAGCTTATTTCTTTGTGTATTACACAATAAAAGAAAATCCCATGATTGAAACATCTTTTTAACAGGTACTACCTGTGCCACTGTCCTGACTCAAGCAATCTTCACAGAAGGTTACAAATCTGTGGCTGCTGGTGTAAATGTAATGGATTTACGTAGTGGTATGAATATGGCTGTTGATGCTGTTATCCAGGACCTAAAGAGCCGAGCTATCATGATTAGCACTCCTGAAGAAATTACACAGGTGATAAATGAAAGAATTGTGTTTTGGTAGAGAAAATTATACAGAAGTAATAAACTATGTACTTTCCTAGCATTATTCACTATGGTTGTGAATAAAGTTGATTCTCAGTTGCGTATGGGTATAAAACTTCTGGAAACTGGAAAGTAGATGGACATGAACATGCACAATTCACATAAACACTCTGTTAATCTATGTGTACTTTTGTACTTTGACCTTCCTGAGTGTTATGAGCTATAAGATGTGATCTGCAAGTTCTCATCCTATGTCCATTTCTAAACCAGAGGAACAATTAGAGGTGTTTAAGGCTTTAGATCCCATGAAATTTAGATATTACTGTGACATTTGTTTCTAGATTCTTTTTACTGTATATTCTGGGTTTACTTGGTAGCTTATTCTGGACAAGCATGATTCTGGTCTTTCTAAAATATTCTCTTGTCTTATTATCTTTCTCCTAACAATAGGCATGTGTTTTGTGAAAATAGGTGGCTACTGTTTCTGCAAATAATGAATGTGAAATTGGGGAAGTGATAGCAAGGGCAATGGAGAAGGTTGGAAAGGAAGGAGTCATAACTGTTTCTGTGAGTATGCATCTATTTTTATTGTCTGAATGCTATTGTCCAGATTTTGTGCTGAAATTTAATTGCGAATTTGCAATCATGCAGAGTGGGAACACTCTGGACGACGAATTGGAAGTGGTGGAAGGGATGAAGCTATCTCGTGGATATATGTCTCCTTATTTTGTTACAGATGTGAAGACTCAGAAATGTGTAAGCAGAATCATGTTTTTCTAAACCTTTACTTAGATGACAGTTGACAGATTTGAGATATTAATAATATGTATTGAATGTGGTAACAGATTTTATAATTGGCTGCTAGGTTGTTTAGAACTGTTTATTGAGACCTGTAAAGGGGAGAAGGGGGGAAAAAAAAAAATAAAAAAAGATACATGTGCAAGATGCTAATTAGTCTGCTGTTATTTATGACATTAAGTACCCCTTCGTCTGAGTCTGAACTTTTCAATATGTTATGTGATAGCACTTCTGATGTGTCTGAAAATCTTGTTGTTTCTTCTGGTGATGTAAATTACCATTCACATTGTGGAAATAATATTTTATGTGTAGACAGGAATTAGAAAATCCTTTGATCCTTATTCATGAAAAGAAAATTTCGGACATCAGCTTGCTTGTTAGAGTATTGGAGCTGGCTATAAAGGTATTCAAGTTTTTCCATTTGTCTCTTTTCCACGTCATGCAGCATAATACCGGACCTCAAGGTAATTTTATTGATTTTTTTGGCTGCTTTCTCCTTTAAATAGAATCGCAGGCCGCTCCTAATTGTTGCTGAAGATGTGGAAAGTGATCCACTTACAATGCTCATTATAAACAAGCATCAAGCTGGGGTTAAGGTATATTATTCATTGGCTAAGGACCATTTACTTCTCGACCTTTAATTTTAGATACACATCTTAGACTGATTTTATGATTGAACTTCTAAATCTTGTTTTTCATGCTCTGGTGTCAATCATCATTGCTTACCTTGTAGGTGTGTGCCATTAAAGCTCCAGGCTATGGGGATAACAGAAGAGCAAATCTAGAGGACCTTGCCATTCTAACTGGGGGAGAGGTCAGAGAAGACCCAATATCTTTCATTGTTATACCTTGTACACTTCACTATCAAACTTCCAATGTTTTTTGCAGGTCATAAGTGAAGAACGTGGCCTGAGTCTGGATAAAGTTAAGATTCATATGCTTGGTACTGCTAAAAAGGTATGTTTACTTTTGTATACTTGTATGCACACCATATTCTTGAAGGTTTACGTCATGTTTGTGCTTCTTGAGAGCAGGTCACTGTTTCTCTTGATGATACAATAGTTCTACATGGGGGCGGGGATAAGAAACTGATTGAAGAAAGGTGTGAGCAGGTACGGCTTTTCAGTATTTATGTGAGGATTCATGTAGCTTTCTTTAGATGTCATTCTTGTGAGTAATCAAGCATATTATTGAAATGTTGTAGATAATATATTTGGATCTCTGTATAGTACCACTGAAGTATGTAGATGAGGGGCTACAGTTTTGTGAAGCTTCTTCTATTCCTTGGTCCAATGGATTAAGGCACCCCAATAATGTTAAGGCCTTTCATGTCTTTCACAGATGCCATATTTATCTTTCAATCTAACTCGAACAATGCACCTCACATACGGAACAGTAAAAGAAAACCCATCCTTGAGACTACCTCTGTGTGGTTTTGGACTTTGCTCAACTGCCTTGCACCATCACTATTGGAGATTCTTTATGGTGAAAGACCATGTGCCCTTTATGGCTCTTAATTGCACTGAGATAAAAAAATTTGCCAGAAAACTCTCTCCCTGGGCCTTTTGGCTTTGATCTTATGCATCCTTGTACTTCAAATAAACTTTCACAAGGGCGCCACAGTACATTTATGCTCATTTATCTGGAGATTGGCTTGATAATGACATCACTAAGGTAGAAGTTGGTCACAGAATACTAGGCATTTGGCATTTAGACACTAATTTTTTTTACACATTCTTGAACAGCTGAGGACTGCCATGGAGACAAATACAACCATGTTTGACAAGGAGAAAGCACAGGAACGATTGTCCAAGCTTTCTGGTGGTGTTGCAGTTTTCAAAGTATGGTCTTTATTGCAGGAGATTTTCTCTAGACTAGTCTATTTATTTCTTACTCTAATTCTGTTTCTCCTTTTCAGGTTGGAGGGGCTAGCGAGGCAGAGGTTGGAGAAAGGAAAGATAGAGTTACAGATGCTTTAAATGCAACAAGGGCAGCTATTGAAGAGGGCATTGTGCCAGGTGATTTTGGCATTTAACTTTGACACCATAGCTTCTACCCCGAATGCAATAATAACATGGCAATTTTTCTGTTAGGTGGGGGTGCGGCTCTGTTGTATGCTGCAAGAGCTTTGAGAAACCTTCAGGCTGCAAATGAGGACCAACGAAGAGGAATCCAAATAATTGAGAATGCCCTTAAGGTTTCTTTTTGTGGAATTCTCCATGAGTTCACTTGCAAGCAGTTATTTTCTGTCCCCTGATTGCGGACCTCTTTCTTGCTACAGGCACCCACTCTCACAATAGTCTCGAATGCCGGTGGTGATGGTGCTTTAGTCATTGGCAAGTTATTGGAGCAAGATGACCCTAATTTGGGGTATGATGCTGCCAAAGGTTTGTGCCGTTCTGTTGATTAATGAAAACCACCGAATTCTGTGTCGGTGGGTCTGTGCTTATCAGAAAACTCATGCTTAGTGTGTGATAGGGAGTGCAGTACTTCTTGATTGATTGGTTTGGAAGTATTTCTTCACCTATTTCTTTTTGTTGTGAAAATAGCTTCCTTTATTATTTACTAGTTGCTAATTGTGTTCCACGTAAATGAGTTCCAGTTGCAAGATTATTATGATTGAAAGCTCATCACTCGAGTATATGTGCATTTTTGTACAAGTAGTCATGTCTATAGAGATCTATTGAAGCACTTTGTTATTTACGTGCTTATGATGTTTTTTTTTCTTTGGCTGAATCAGGTCAATATGTTGATATGGTGAAGGCTGGAATAATAGACCCTTTAAAAGTTATTAGAACAGCATTGGTAGATGCTGCGAGGTGAGAGACATGGTCTTGTCTTTTGATTTGCTTTCTATTCTTTGTAGTAAAGTAAGCCGTTGCTTCTATTCTGTTAGTGCTCCATTTTCCAGTCTAATCTTTGACTCTTGGATAAAATTGGTGTTGGTTTGCAGTGTTTCATTGCTTTTAACTACTGCTGAAGCAACCGTTGTGGACCTTGAAGGAGAGTATAACCCAATGTCAAAACGCGTGCCGGATATGGATGCTATGGGTTACTGATTCGAGTCATTGGGTGGTTTCAGTCGTGCAAATAGAATCCGGGAGACTCAGAGCTTTCTGTTGTTGAGCTGTGGTGATGCTGCATGCTAAATACTTCTCTTCTGTCCTTGCGTCATGGCAGAAAGCAGAATTAACGTCATCAGATTGGTCATAGAAGAGTTCATTAGTTTATAATGGAGTCAATATTAGCTTTGCTGGCAAGAGAATTTGGAACGTAAACTCTAGGCCTAAAGTGACAACAGATAACACGATATGGGCAAATCTTTCTTCGCGAGTCACATTCTAACCTCAAACAAGCGTTGTCCCTGAAACATGTAGCAAAATTAGACATGACGAAAAGCTGAATCAAGTGTCTATTCTGATGTTCTGACTCTCATAAATCAAACACTCCGAAAGTAAATTTGAGTATCAAACTCCTTTAAACTACTTTCTGTGAGGGGGAAAGGAGGATTTATTGATGGTGATCTCCCGGCAGCATGTTATATCGGCTCAAGTTCATCAAAATCGCTATAAAATCCAATATAACAATCACAAAAAGAATTTCAAGCGTAATCCCACATTATTGATATTGCAGAAGAGAACCATTTAGTTTGTCATTAATTAAATCCACCCCCCCCCCCCCCCCCCCCGGGCGCGTCTTCTCCCCTCCAACGAACAAACACACTTCTTTTCCTCCCTCCCCAGGCGGGGCCGGGCTCTGGGGCTGCTTCTTTTCTCCCCCTTCCCAGAAGAGCCATTTTAGTTTGTCATTAACTGAATCCCCAAGGGGAGCATCTCTTTTTCTTCCCCTTACCAAAAGAAGAGCAAAATATTGCATTGCGCTAGAAAACATATTGCTTCCCGACAGACAGAAGCCGTGTTCGGAGAAGATGTCCATCGGCTTGGAGAAAGAAGCCCATTGTCGTTATCTAAATGTTATTACTGAAAATATTTTAGTAGATGATGCATAAAGTATATGTACATACCATAACATTTTAGTACATGACGCACAGGGTATTTGTATACCGTATGTGCTGGAGTTGCGCATTC
The DNA here is from genome assembly GCA_024721245.1 of Mitragyna speciosa. NCBI lineage: Eukaryota > Viridiplantae > Streptophyta > Magnoliopsida > Gentianales > Rubiaceae > Mitragyna > Mitragyna speciosa. The sequence continues at coordinate 85,279 of JAMWEH010001965.1, forward strand.
CAAATGATTAACTAATATTTTTATATTGACATTAAGCTCATATTTGATAGTATTAATTATAAATAGAATGGAGTATCACTAACATCACCCTTAATGTCTCATACGACAAATTCGATCGTTTTAATGCAGAATGTAAGGCAACTTGTCACAAAATTCGCACAGGATATGAAAAGTTGGAAAATTGTTTGCTCTCAATTGTAAGCTCTACATATGACATCTTCAAAGAATTTCTTCATAATACCTCTTCAAATAGGGAGAGGCTATATCTCTTAAAATATGAGAAATTCTAAATATTAGGTCTTCATTCCATAGATGGTGGTAATCGCTTAGGAATATAGCAATGCAAATTAGAAAATCCCCTACAAAATTTTGCACAATGATGTCAAGTATTACATTTGGTGAGGGTAAACAATGTGGCAGCACCCTTGAGATCGTGATGATCTCTAGCACAATGGAATAATCTTTCATCTCCTTCTAGAGCAGCTTGGTCATCTTTTAGTGTAGCTTGCTCATCACTGCAAATAATGATCAAAACCTATCAATATACAAGAAAAATAAGATAACAAAATAAAAGGGAAAAAAATTTTTACACTCATTTTTTTTATTTAGTACATTTGCTATATTTCATCCCACACCATCATACTCATAACTATATTTTTGCTAATGCTAATTGGTATAATCTTTATTCTCAGATTGGAAATTGCCAGTATAAGTATATAGAAGGGGATGAATACTCCAATCAGGCTTTAAATTTAGTTTTGACTGAGGGCGAGAAATGGTGGGTTCGAGACCTCTATCATTTTATGCTTATCATGCATCAAAACATGCATATTTGGTGAGCAGTGCTAAAATTATCCAAGAAATATTTGAATCTTGCACGCTTTTTGTTTGTTAAGATGGAGAGTATATCTGGCATGAGTTTTGATGGTGTGTAAGTATAGAAATATGCATGGGAATATAGAAGAATTGGAT
>JAMWEH010001091.1:0-24957 GCA_024721245.1 Mitragyna speciosa
TACCAAATGAATCCATACACGATTAAGTATCAACTTAAACATAACCTTAATTTCTCAAGTACAACTTGGCCACTCTCCTATTCACAGATCCTTGTCGAGTTCGATTTGAGTGACGCAGATCTGAACCTCTCCCAATTGATCCTTCTACCTCGTTAATATTTTGCTCTCTCTCCTCTCTTCTGACAATCTGCCTTTTCCCAAATCTCCTAGGTTTTGGAGAATTCAAGTTCTTTGACCTAGACATTCCATAGGACAGTGGCTGAAGCCCCTGTAAAGCAGGTTCAGGAACATGTCCAATTGGCCATTTTGATTCATCCATTTTCCTGAATGTAATTGATATCCTGAGAAATTAAACATATAAGGTGGTCTCAGCATCTCATGCAAACGCGAAAAAGTACAAAAGGATGTCCCAAACCATGAATCTGTACCTTTTGGCAGGAACAGCTGGCACACAATGCTTAGCTATATCAGCTCCATTTCCATTTAACACGAGAACAGACCTAGAGGAAACATTACAGCCAAAAGATGATCCTTAGATTCATAGAAACAAAAATAAATTATAAATTCCCAAACACATGTACACTCAAGCACAAGAACCAAAAACAGTAGTTGAACCATGATAGACAGACAGACATACACCCACCCATGCACCCACCCACACCCCTAAAGGAGAAAAAATATCTTACCCAACTGGCAGGGGAATAGCTATAGAACCAGAAAACTCGCCAGGACCAACAATTTTCAACTCCGAGCCAAATAAAATATTGCATTCGCTGAGAAATGACACAGTACAGAATGGGCGAGTAAAATCATGATTGTCAATATGAGGTGGTATGCAGTCTCCCTCATCATAGATATTGACAATGCAGCTGTCTGGAACACAAGATGGAGGGAGGACATGCCACCTAATCAGCCTTCTAATCATGACCTTAAAGAGGTCAGGTACAGGATCAACAACTTCATTCTTGAGAATACCCGGGGGATTTCCATTTTTATCCTGTCAGGCCGAAAATATAGAGTTGTCAGGTACCCTTTTTGGAAAGCATCAACAAACAGCTACCAAAATGCATAATTGCCTCCGGCAATCAACTATATAAGCTATATAAGCTTCACTCTGTGAAACGGGGAAAGAAATTTACCATTGCATGGTTGTAACAACAACCAAATTGGATAGTCACATGACCTTTGCCCCTCATCCACTTTTGTGGTGCAGTAAACGTGCGCTCTGAGGTAACCAATCAGACATTAAATGCACTAACATTCATAGAAACTGCTACAAGAACAATTTAAAGCAAGAACTAGAAGAAATCTCTAATCAAATCTTTTCACCTTCTCTGAGTTTGGTTTCTTGGGCATGCAACTGACCAGGTTAAAAAGTCCTGTTCGTGACCAATGTGCTAGAATGGGTCTTATTGTATGCTACCATCATACTAGTCCATGTTGCATGGGTAAATTTTTACAAATGCATTGGTGATCATTTAAATCAATAAATTAGCTTTCCTTATCTATGTATTGAAGCAAAAAACATGTACCTATTAATGAATCCACACAAGGTGAATGCTTTAGTCATTATGCATGCACAAAAAAGGACGTTCCCCACTAGACTATTTGGCAAGTATGAGGTGAATTGATATATTTAAAAAATTAGCTGCAACCACTGGTGACCAATCTTAATTTTCATGCTGATAATAATCCTAAAAAGTCAAATTATTGTCAGAAAGAAGTATGTAAAAGGGGCTCACAAAACACTACCAAACTCACAAGAAAAAGCAAGTCTTTAAGACAGCTTTTGAAGTAAAACAATGTCTGTAAATGAAAGGACATAGGATAATTCTAGCTAATTTCTCTAATACTGGCTCATGCACGGAAGAGAAATTAATGACAACAATTCCTCAGTAATATATAATTTAATGTCATCCAGAAAAAAACCATATATAGAGCAGCAAAGAGTATGGACAAATTGGTTCCTGCATTTCAATTAATGCAGTTGGAGTACAGACAAGCAATAATTTTCCTCAAACATGAAACAACAATTGTAAATCACAGGAGCCATTCAAATATTTTCTTGAAACTTACAAATTTGAATATCCAATAGTACAAGATAAATAGTGAGATCTGGTCTTAACAATCTCGTCTCATTAACTAACCATCTCACACATCCACATAAAGTGATTGACACTCTTAGACCCAGAAGAACACGGATTGCATGCATGCATACACAAACAGATTTTCAATAAGGTTTTCCTGTATTACCATGTTGCTTTTCCATTTTATCCAAAAACAATGCTCCTTATATAGGTCAAAGACAATGTTAACCAACCAAAATCAAGTAAGTACAAAAACTTCCTAACAATTACACAGTTTATACAGATAAGATGGCAGATAAAATGACTTACCTTTCAATTCGCCTTTTTTCCCCATCTCCCGAAGCACTTCCACATAAGCAACTATCCTCCTCTGCTCCTCCCGATTAAAGACACCAGTATGTAGCTCAAGGCCATCAAGTATATTAACAATTTTGCCTTCAACTCTCTCCAAACATATAAAATCCTTCTTCCTAATCACATTAGAAAACCGAATGTAATCTCTTTGCTCCCATGACAATTGTGTCTTTGGCTTAACTCCCTTGACTGTTACTCCCTCCTCAGAGCCACCATTCCCATTGGCCACCTGCCTACCAATGACTTCAGTCTCTTCCTCTGATTCAAGTTCATCCTCTTGCACCATATCAGCCCACGACATTTTCACCCCAGGGATTTCAAAAGGTGTAGAAGGTGAGCCTAATGTTTCACTTGTGGAGGCTTCAGTTTCTATCCCAGCAACAGGCTCCAACGACCCATCTAGCCCATCTTTCCAGGAACCCAGTGAATTTGTATCAGCAGAATCATTCACATCAGCACCACCCTTCCAACATCCAAGTGAGTTACTGTTGTCTTGACTCTCATTACATTTATTGATCTCCATATTTTTCACAGTTGAAACAACAAAATTCTTTCCTTGTTTCAAGTCTGATGTGCCATCAGCCTCTGAAATCATAAAAAAAAGAGAACCCTATCAGAAAAACTCACTAACTAAAAAAGCAAGAATATGGGAAAGTTGGCATTAATCTGCAAAAAGAAAAAAAAAAAATCCACAGTTGACCTAAACCTATTAATCAAACTCCACTAGATGGTAAACACCCACATAATATCCATTATGATGGCATTACACAGAACAGAACAGTAGCTAGGTTCACGCAATCATGTCTTTCTCATTGTTGGTACCTACTCAAAATTTCCAGAAGAAAACATCTCTAGGAAAGGTGACAGCATAGTAATAACAGATTTCCTAAGGAAGCTTTATTCATCAGGAGAGGCAGAAAAACTATTGCTGACGTCAACACTTTCTGAAGAAAACCCTTGCATCATTCTTCCACATTGATCAGAGTAAATAGACCTTATCTAAATCTAGAAACTACAGACTAAAATCTGCAGTTACGAAATTAGGAGAAAAGATCGCTGTAATTTTTCATAAGCTGGTACAGCCTAAGAAATACATTCCTAAAATATATGTATAACTTGATTTGCATGTAAAAGTTCAATGGTAACAAGGTTTAGACAAAGGGCTTGGTGTACGTAAGCGGATCAACAATGACATTTGGAGACTGGCTTTTGCTGCAATCATCTATCACCTATGGACACAAGGAACCAATTATTATTTCAGCAACCTGCCATGCATTAGCTACAACTTCCACATTAAGTAAGGTGCATAATTGCAAACCAATAAAATCCGAGAACTACCAAAGAGAACTAAGAATATATAGACCGAAGCATCGATAAAACATCTTTTGATGATTCCCTAGTAACCCACGAAGAATTGCCCTTTTCCTTTGATATATCTGTTGATTCTAAGGTGTATGCTCCCCGGCAATTATGTAAGCTCGATCATCCTTCATCAATAAAAACCTCAAAGTTCTGTTTTTCTTTTTTCTTTTTTCTTTTTTTCATTAAAACAATACCAGAAAAACCCCTATTTATGCACAATTCACCCGATTATTCTTATGGCTTTATTAACATAGTTATTTCTGCAAGCACTGCAGTCGAATTTATTCTCCTAAAATGCACAAAATATTCTATACTGAAGAAAAAAAAATCGAAACTAAACTCAAAATAAAAAATAAATAAATTTTCAAACTTTAAGAATACATGCACATAAGTACAATCATACAAATGGAAACATGTGAATTTAGAAATGAAGTGCAGACATGATTTCTTGCATGCAAAGAATTAGAGACAGAAGAGTACTACTGCTACCGAGTTCTAGGGATCGAATGCGATCAGACAGAAGAGTACCACTACCGAGTTCTAGGGATCGAATGCGATCGGATAGGGTCTGCGTGCAGCGACGGCAAAGGCCACGGGAAAGAAACGGCAGCCAATTGGAGAGGAATTCGGAGGCGATTCGGAGCTCATCGGCGTTGTAGTTGAGTAGAAACGGGTCGTCCTTCCAAGTTCGCAGCTGCTGCTGGGGGTGGTTCGCCATCGGAATACTGAGTCAACTGGGTGAACAACCGAGTCAAGGCTTTTTTTTTTTTTTTTTTTCTGGTTAGTGAACTTTACGGAAGAAGAAGAGAGAAAGAGCAGCAAAATTTACGACGGAGTTTTCTAGTAATATATTCGAAGCATTGATGCTGTGGAATTTGGGATATTTGTGGAATTAGATTCATTTTGAGGGGTGTATTTGGATATATATAATGCTTACTAACTACGACAAGAATCAAGATCGATTTTGTGACGTGTTAAAGATCGTAAGAGTTCGTATCATTTAGATTGTAAAGTGTTAAGATTGTCAGAGATGCGATCAACAACGCTAATCAGGTAATTCATAAGTTATTAATAATTATTAATGGCATTTTAGCAACACAAAATTTGCTTAGATTTGTATTAAATAGTAACTATTACTACCTGAATAAAAATATGAATTTATTTTTAGTGCAATTAATTTTTCTTTTTCACTACCTCTCATGTGACCAACTTGTTACCCACCAGTTGATAACATTCAATAAATTTCTCATTCTGTTTATACCATTCACAATAGGGTGTGATAGAGGGTGTAATATCGTCCATTCCACTTATGCGGTAACCCACTCCAATTGTAGAAGTTTAATTCCTATTACAAGCATTGTAACGTAGGCACAAAAGTCAAAAAGCGAGTCCTCCTTGTCCAATTACTAAATAACAATTATTAATTACTTGATAATTAATTAATTAATTAATTACCCACTCCCATTGTACAGTATTTGTTTAATAACTATTTCATTATTTTTTTAAAAAAAAAATTAACAATGTTTTGTTTTTAAGAGACAGAAGCATATATATTATTAAAAGTCAAAAATCAATAATATTGTTTTTAAAAATAAAAAAATTGGAAAGTAAGAATCTTAATGAAAGTTATTAAATTATTTCCCAAAAATAATGAAATTAATTTTTGAGAATATAAATTTATTCATTTACGAGATATGTATTATGAATTATTAAAATAAATGTGTGATGTGATTGTGGGTCTATAATATTAGACGTATAAGGTGTAATCCATATTGAGTAATAGTATAATGAAAAAGAAGACAGTGGAATGATAGGCATATGGAGGTATAATCCATTTTGGTGGCTGCCCTTTAAGAATCCATAAGATCTTTAGTCCTAATCATTTCTCCAAACCACTGGCAAATATAGGCTCTATTTTGATGGTTTTTTTTTATATATTTTTTAAAAAATATTACTTTGATAGTTTTAAATATTTTTTTGATAAATGTGTCTTTTAAAATAAAAAATTAATTAAAAATATCTATAATATTTTTAAAAATATATATTTTTAAAAAACAAAACAAAACAAAACAAAACAAACGGAACCATAAAAAGGCATGCATCATGTAACGACAGTACGAGTATGATCATTTTTAAAGAGTAAAGAAAGCAAGCCATTTCTTCACAAGAAAGAAAAAAAACAGCCTGGGAAAATTTCATAAATCTATACTTGCCAGGTGGCCATATACAAAAAGTCTTTTGCATTCTTCATTTTCCTCCGACTGTGGGGTCAGACACTATAAAAACCATAGAAGCTGTGAAGGATAAAAGGGATAAGAAAATCCATCCACTGGTTCCCAGCAAGTAGGACTAATGAACGCGGCCATGCTATCACTGCCAAGACCTTTCAATACAATACCAACTTCAATTTCCCTCACATCATCCCAGTACCAGCATGTTCGTTCTCTCGTACTCGGTCCTATTAGAAGCAGCAGTGATAATGGCAATGGTGAAACCAGCAATAACAATGGAAATGCAACGACTCCCATTCCCCCGCCCATAACACCACCGGACACGGTGGAGATTCGGTTCCGAAGAGGTTCAAGACGAAGACAAAAGCAACTGCAAGATGGCACTGCTGATGGTCAGCCCATGAAGGTAAAGAATACAGCTCCCAAGGACTGGGAATCCATGAGCCTCGGTGAGAAAGCAATTGACCTGTATATGGGAGAGAAAGGTCTGTTGTTCTGGCTCAACAAATTTGCTTATGCTTCTATCTTCATCATTATTGGGGGTTGGATATTGTTCCGCTTTGTTGGCCCTGTACTCAATCTTTACCAGCTGGACGCTCCTCCCCTGGCTCCCACCTCCATGTTCAAAGGTTCATGAGAAACCCTGCTTTACTTAAGGTTTTTTTTTTTTTTTTTTGGCTGCAGATGAGCTGTCTTGAGTTGAAGGGGGCAAGAAAGGTCTTTTTTTTTTTTAATTTTTTTATGAAGTTTTTTGCTCTTTAGGAATGTAGCAGATTGTATGTTGTCCAGGGCCTTGATTATCATCAGTATGAAACATGGTGTATTTAGGAAGCAAAATTAACACGTTATGTGGAGTAAAGATTGCCGAACATCTCCATAGTTCCAGTTGCAATATCTGTGGTGCACAATCAATAAACTTGCACTCATACTCCCAATAAACCAAACCAAACCATACCTAGACATGATGACAGACTTCTTATTGCCAGTGTTTCTTGTGCATAACATGCGCTAGTATGTTAAAAATAATATATCAATAACATCACAAGAAACCGTGGGCCATGCAAAACTAACTGGCTGAACAAGCACCTCTCTCTGAATCTTGCACCTGTAAACCCAAGAAACTTGGGAATCAGCCCACTCATAATGCTAAAAGTGCAGGGTCCGGGATTTTAAGGGACTTGGGACTTGGAAGGAATAGGTTTCCAATTTTTTGTGCTTTTAACTTTTGTTTCTTGATATTTCATTCAAATAATTTCCAGTCCTCTCTCCGTGATAATTGATAAATTCACAAATTATCACGTAGGGTAACAGCTGGTGAAGACTATAAACAAACTTCTATATGTATTTACCTGTTACACTGTGATATAGATGCATAATTGTGAATGTTGCAATTAGTGCACGTCCAATTGCCATCATGCCATTGCTTAGCCTGCTAGGTACGTTGGTGACATATTGAATAAAAGATATTAGTCAGAGATATACACCACACTAATGTTTGTGCAATTGACAGAAAGATAAGAATTTATTTAATCTCAGAATTCTTGGTTCAAATGAGAAGCTATGACTGATTCTCTGGTTCTCCATCACATCTTTATAATGGATTCTCTCATCTTGAAAAGAGATCATCACAGAAGGTGCTCAAACTTAACATAGAAGGAATATATTGCAATAAATTACGAGAAAAAAGAAGCTTAACATGCAAAACCCAAAGTAACCCATCTGAGATGAATATAACTTATTTGCACATCAGAAAACAAAAACATAACTGGCTCGCACAGATGTCAATACGAAAATAGTCATCACTAAGGAGAATGTTATCCATCAATTACCGTTTGCGAAAAAGCATAAGTGCAGCTGGTACATGTGGCACTGACAGGTTAAATTGCAAAATGAACTTCCATCCGGAAAGGTTGAATACATAAGAAATGGTTAATTGCTGCTAGAACCCACAACAGATTCAAGTCTTGGATATGCTGGCTGTAGCCTGTAGGTCTGCAAATTCAGACAAGGAGGGACAAAATACGGGGTTAACTACTTGAATTATCAATTATCCAATCTGAAACTCGGGTCAAAGAATGATGTCCAAGCTGCCTAGCATTCAGTCTCTTATTGTCGCATTTGTGAACCAGTTCGTCAGAAGCTAGTCATTTTGTTCCAAGAGCTTCAAAAAAGTAACAAAAAAAAAATACAAAAGATAATTCATAGACTCACACTATTTGACTTGGGAAAATGCTAGTGTCAAACAAAACTTGAAAAAAATTTCCAACTGAGAACAAAGGAAGGCCATGTGAAAACATATTGTTCATGTGAAAATTATTTAAATGGTAAAACATATTGTGGTGATACTCATGCTCGAGAAGAACAGTTATGGAAGCCCCGTATGCAGATCCAGTCACCGCTGCACCAACCTTTTGGAAGTAGCCAGTAGATTTGATTGGTTAGAATGCAGAACCCCGGAAATGTTGGTACCACCAACAGTCAAGTGGAGCAGGTTGAAGACCAAATTTATCAGCGGCCCCCCAACGCTCCTTCAAGGCCCCTTACAGCTCAAAGGCAATAACTATTGTGGAGCTCCATTCCCTAATAATCAGACGTTCATCTAATGTTCCAGTCCTCCTTGTGCCCTGGAAAATAATTTGGACAAATTGGGAGAGAAACTCCATGGATTGCAGCAGCTGGTATTGCTGCTAACTCCTTTAATTGTTGCACTTTTCTATTGATGCATTACTGTTGTTAGTGCAACCAAACCATCCAGTGCCATACACATGCACCCAGAACGCAGCCACGAATTAGAGATAATCCAAGAAACGCACGCCAAACCAACAATCCATACAAATCACCATACAAAAGTTTTCAAAGAATAACTGAGTCCAACAGAAGTCATCTTGCTAAAGACATTTGCTAAAGACATGAGTAGAAGATGAAATTACGGCTGCCAAACAACCAATTTTACTAGCGATAATGAAATGACGGCTGCCAAACAACCAATTTACTAGCGATCCAAATACTACCCAACTAAGAACACTTCCAATTCTTTCCACCAATCTCACCGCACAGATTGCCCCACTTTAAGTTATCAACAGAACTCTGTCAGACACAGATTCCATTTTTGACAGTCCAGCAACAAACTAAATCGCACTAAGCAAATGAAAGCAGATTGACAGCTATTATAAAATAAAAATTAAAAAAAAAAAAGAAGAAGACATGTGAATCAAGAAAAAATAATCCAGAATCAAACTGAAGAAAATATTATAAAAATGCATTACAACTTAAATTCCAAAAGAATCCAAGAATTTAGCATGCATCATGAATTGAGGGGAAGCCATTTAGGATCGGTGGGGGTTTTGTTGTCGACCAGGGAGGTGAGGCTGCTTACATCTGTTACAGAAGCTTCTAAAAGGGTGCTTTCCATTGCCACAGCCGTTGCATTCCCAATCTCCTTCCCTCCCTCCAGTTTCCCCGGCGCCGGCACTGCTCATCTGCATAAAATTTTAAAACCGTTCTGGCGATTCTTTCCCTCCTCAAAGAAAAGACAACCCTGCTGCAGTAAAAGGAGTATCAGCCAGCCAGTACTAGCAAAAGGGCTAAACTCTTCCAACATGCTGGAAAAATTATCTGAAAAATAAGGGGGATTTCAGCAAAATTACAGTCAACCATGGGGAAATATGTACAACGTGTAACTACATAAGTTTATTTCAAGATAATTACATTAAAAAATGAAATAAATAGTAATGCATAAATTATTTAACTAAACTATGCATATATAATTTAATAGAAGGATGACAGAGGAAAATGAGCATCTTGTTCACATTTCATGTATTTGTATGAAAATATTACAAATTTTATTTTAAAATTTGATGAAAAGAATAAAAAGTCATACAAAAGATAGAAGCTCACGAAAAAATAAAGTTCGTATATAAAATAATGATTATGAAGTTTGTAATGTATAAATGACGGCTGGCGATATTGCCAGAGCAGGAATTTTCCTGCCAGAACGATTTTCACTTAAATACCAACATTATCCTTAATAAGTCATAATCACATATTTTCATTAACTTTTATGCTTCCTTTTATTATGTTAATCATTCACTTTCCAAATTAACTTCCTTCTCTCTCATACCTCTTCCAAATTAACTCTCCCACCTCTTTCTCTCTCAACCCCCCCCCCCCCATCCAAAATATCCCTCCTATGATCATTTCCTATTTCTCTCATATTTTCCTTTTTAAGATTTTTATCACAACTTTATATCTTTTGTATTTTCTTTTTCTACATTTTATTAAGATTTTTTCATAAATTTCTTTTCTTTTTTGTTTTTTTTTACTTTCCTCCCTCCCTAGTAAGTTTTCTTTTTCTTTTTCTTTTTTTTTTTGCTTGTTTTTGCTTTTTTTTTTTTTTTTTTTGCATATTTGAGCACATAATCTGTTACTATTTGTATAAATTTATGCAGTAGGGTAATAATAAGTTATGATTCAATTATGGAGTGCAAATCCTTTTTTGATTATTTAAATGTATGTGAAATATTTAAACACTATTAGAATTCATTAGTAGAATATAAAGAAGTCAAAATCGGGGTTTGCTATACATAAAATTATCAATGTTAAATCATATTATAGTGTCATTTCCCTGATCTTATGCTATTTATTGGATTAGATAAAATTGATTTTTGTAGTTTTACACATGTTTATCTATAAAAAAAAAAGTGTTTATTTATCAATATGCTTAAAGTTGCTAATTCATTTTGTTTAAAAAGGCATAGATAATGAAAAATCTGAGAGAAATAGAAAATGAAAAACAGTTGTTTAAGAAACAGAATAAAAGAAAATTTTGAGAGAAATAGAATAAAAGAATGTAGAAAAAGGAAAATCTCATATAAATAGAAAAAGAAAATTGTAGGAGAGAGAGGAAGGGAGAGAGCAGGAGAGTTGATTTAGGAGTCATTAATGTGATGGAAAGGCCCACAAAAATTAACTAAAATATGTGTTATTGATTGATTAAAGGTAATGTTGGTATTAACATAAAAATCGCTCTGGCAGGAAAATTCCTGCTTTGGCAATATCACCCGCCATAAATGACTTTGACAAGTGAAAGCAAGAAAAAAAGGGTTGTGTGAATAAATTTAAATTTGAATAATTTTAATTATGTTAAGATAATATATTTGTTTAAATTATATTGAGGGAATATGTTTATTAGAATAATATATGAAATCTATTAGGTAAATACATATAGATATATAGATACGTACGTACGGCTTACACACACATACACATGTATATATACATATTTTACTTTAAATAAAGACAAGAAAAAAATTTTGATAAGCATATGAATTTACATGGCTTCCACAAAGCTAGATCAAGCCATTTTGTTATTTGCATAGTCATCTAAGAAATTTAAGAAAATAAATGAGAAAAAAGGAACAATTACAGATTGCCATAATCAATTGTTTATTTAGCAACACTTGTTTTTTTAGCATTTGTTTTATCTAGCATGCTAGTATCAATTATCACGTGTGTCATTTTTAAAGTTGGCATTGGCAATCCTAAAGCACATCCATATATTTATCCAAACTCACTAGAAGGTTTAATTTTTCACGCGTAAATGTTTTCTTACAGTAAGAAATTTGATTACCTATACTGGACAAAAAGTAATGCCAAGATATTTCGGTTGATTAGGGGAGCACCTTCAAGGCTCCCTTGCTAAAAGAACAAAAGTTACCTCAAAACTCAAAAATTGTGTGAGGCAAAAATTTATAAACTTATCTTAATGTGAAGTAAAAATTTGAAAACTCATCTTAAATTATGTGAGGCAAATTAATTGATATTATAATGATCATCGATTTAAAAAAATCATTATTTTAAAGCCATATAAGAGGCTCTTAATGAATAACTAGAATTTCATTTTTCCGTAAAAATCAAAAGAGGTAAAGGCAAGACAACAAGAAGTAGTCGAGAACAAATAGAAGATTGTGCAGTTAGAGTCTTACGATTTTATTATAGAATTTGAAAGTTTGAATTCTATTATATTAATTTTTATTCTCTCATGTGACAGTGTAGATTTAATAAAAAAATAAAAATTTACCAATACTAATTCCCTTCTCCAAGATTAGAGGATCACAAACACTAATTCCTATGTAATATTGTAAGTTTAATAAAAAAAATAGACCACCCAATTCAACACTAATTCTTATGTAATATTGTAGGTTTAGTAATAAAAAATAAATAGACCACGCAATTCTTTCACCGAGAGAGAGAGAGAGGGGAAGAAGTAGACCACCCATCGCCTGTATCTGGCCCTCTGCTTTAATTCCTTTTCTTGCTTAAAACCTTCCTTACACAACGGGTGTTGGACCAGCGTCGTCATCATCGTCCTCCTCTTCTCCCCCCCACCCCCCAAAAAAAAAAAAAAAAAACCCTTTTTGCAAGCTCTCAAATTCCCTAAAAATCAGAAGGTGCGCTCCTCTAATTATTTTTAATTTAGTTGTTTACTTTATTTATGAAAGTTGTTTTTTTTTAATTTAAAAATTGACCCTTTTAGCTTTTGGGAAAAATTGATTTTTATCTGGAACAATTAAAGATTTTTGTAATGCTAGTGCAAATTTACCGGTTTGAGGCATCAGGGGTTAATTTAGTAAGAAATACTTTTTTTTTCCGTTTGTTAATAAATGATAGATGACTGTAATTCTAGTTCATGGGAATGCTGTTGTTTTTTGGCTAAAGTTTGGATTTTTCTTTAAGGGTTTGTGCTAATTTATCTTTTGAGCTAGAGCAATTGATTGGGCCATTATTTTTCTATCGAGCATTAGCTAATTGATCTGTGGAAGTGCTCCAAAGCTGTGGTTTAGATTTTTTTTATTTATTGACTTAGTTGAGTATACTACAATGTGGAAAAGGGATTTTCTTCTTGGTGGCTTTCTTGCAAATATTTTCTTTTTAAGCTTGGCGACCCAAATAATTTTAGCTGACTTTCATTGGCTTTCTTGGGAATATATCCTCTTTCTTTTGCCAGAGGGTAATGGTGCAGTTTCTTTTGCTTCAGATTCTATAAGTTACAGGTGTATCGGGTAGGTATTGGATGATCAGTGTAATGAATTTACTTCAAGTACATGACAAATCATCTTGTCTTATTCTTTGGGATGCTTCTTGCTTCTTTTGTTTTGTCTGTTAATGTTTCCTTTTATTGAGAAATAGCATCAAATGGCAAGCAGTCATTCATGGTTTGTTTTGTTTTTTGGATCTTTTTATTATTATGTTTTTGTTCAGTCCGCATGAATGAGATCGTTTCTAAAGCTAGCTCTCTTTTTTTTTTTTTAATTTGTCATCGACTGATGTATGATAGTCGAGATGTCATGAGATTCACTAAAAGTAGACCAATTGACTTGATTTAGGCAGAAATCTTAGCATGACGATAGTGATTGGAGTTCATCTTGCAGATGTTTTGTATCACTACTTAAGGACTGCAGAAGCGTCAAAAAATGTGTCAATGGTGAATATCGTGGAAGATAATTCCCATTTAAAATTCTGGCTGTGACATTCTGACTTCTGAGAATATTGAACCTGCATATCTCTGTTGATTCTCTTCACTTCAATCTTTCTTAGCATGCATGATACTCAGGGTGATGGCAGCAGAAGAAGATGTCAACCTTGCAGGTTTCAAGTCTCAGTTGAGCCAAACACAAATGGAATGGAAGCAGGAGATGGAAAGAAACCAGGCCCAAGTGGATGCTTTGCAAGCAAAGCTCTTAGAAGTAAAGGTATGCGTACAAGAGTCTGAAAAAGATACAAAGAAGGAGTTAGATCTTTTATGGCGACGTGTCAAAACAACTGCAACTATGTTAACATACTTGAAATCCAAAGCAAGAATCATGGCTGTTCCTCATCTGGCCCATACCTCCTGTGGCATAAAACAAGTAGATGGTGTGGGACTTGTGGACAAAAATGGTCTACCATTATCTAGTTGGTCAAGGAATGTAGATCTCTCTCCCTTTGAAGATTTAGAGGAGGAAACTTGGACAAAGCTTGCTAGCGAGGATGGCTTTCTCGATGAGCAAGATGGAGCTTATATTGGCGAATTACTAAAAGGTGTACGAATGGTGACAGATGTTATGGAATGCCTTGTCAAGAAAGTTTTAGTGGCTGAATCTGAAACTGCTTTGGAGAAGGAGAAGGTGACAGTAGGGCAGGAAGAGATAAAAAGAAAGGCAGTTCAAATTGAGAACATGTCTACAAAGTTAGAGGAGATGGAAAATTTTGCTTGGGGAACAAATTGTATTCTGAATGAAATGCGACATAGGGTTGAAGAGTTGGTTGGGGAAACTTCTCGACAAAGGCAAAGAGCGGCAGAAAATGAATTGGAGCTTGCTCGTGTGAAGCGAGATTTTGAGTCACTGAAAACTTATGTCAGTAGTCTTATTAGTGTAAGAGAGACACTTCTTTCATCAGAAAAGCAATTTCAGACTATTGAGAGGCTTTTTGAGCGGTCAGTATATCTTGCTCTTTCCTTGGATGATAGGGAGTTTACTTGCTTATATCTGGATCACTATGTTGTGCTTTTTACTTTTGCATTTCATGGATGCTTGATAATTGGCCAAATAGATTTTTTTTAGCATATAGAACTGTGAATTAAGTGTCCAGTTTACAGTTTGTCCTGCACAGAAACTTTTGGAAATGTCGGTTATCATGTTAGTGCAGTTCCACCTTTTAAGACACTTGTCATGCAAATTAAAATGTGAAAACAAACAAAGTAGAAATTTCTTTTCAGCAATTTCAACATTCTTGCTGGGAGCGTTATGTGGTTGATTGATTTTGATTGAGCAGGTTAGTAGCAAAGACTACTCAGTTGGAGGGTGAGAAGATGCAAAAAGAGGCTGAAGTTCAGAAACTTATGGAAGAGAATGTCAGGCTAAGTGCTCAACTTGACAAAGAAGAGGCCCAACTCTTGGCCATGAATGAGCAGTGCAAGGTTATGGCACTGAGTTCTTCCAACATTTAATTTGGCATGCTTGCTTTGTGTCTTCCGGGCTATCTGTCCTCTTTGATTTGATTTACCTGTGCTATAGCCTTTGATGGATGCCAGTGAGCGCAGCAGATTAATTCTGCAGAGGCTTCCTTTCATCAAAATTTAATATTGCAATAAACTTGTGCTACTGTCCATCTTTATTGACTCGCCATTAAAGATAAAGAAAAGTTTATTGATGTGGATGCTAAGTTGTACTCAGTTAAAATTTTCGCCTTCATTGAAGTGTAAAATGTCGTGTATCAACTGTGGAATTTGTCATAAATTGTTGATCTCTCGCGGATCATGGGATTTGACTTTTCATTTCTGGAATAATAAGTGTGTTGTACCGTTGTTTTCCAACTTTCTGTTATTCTAACTGGCTGCCTCAAGCTCATTAGTTGTGACTGCATTTACCTTGTATTCATAAACTCTGACGGGCCTTGAAACTCCTTGCTTACAAGTGTTGTTCCCTGTGAGAATTATTTATAGAATTTCTGCATCAGCAGCTATCCTGTGCATGAACTTGGTAGCCCACCTGCTGGTGTGGGTCAGGATGTTAGGCATGCACAGGACTGGAGTTTATTTGCTGCTTGTTAGCATCTTGATGCATCTCGATTGTTATGCATGATGGAATTGCACATTCATTGTTGTACTGGTAGCAGAATATTGAATAGCCTTTCTATCTTCTTTCATGCTTGGTGAATGAATTCCCAATTGGGTAAACCTGTGTTAGCTTGTGTTGATATCGGAGGCTAAAGAAGCCAAGAAGGTTGCTATATCATGCTGTCGGCTGTGATGGCTCTGTTATTGTCACACCCCGGCCCTTGTAAGTTCTAATGCCCAACTAGAGTTTTAGCAGCTAAATTCAACTATTTGAGTTTCAGTTCTTAATAGCCAAAAATTGATATCCAAAGTTAGATTTGAGTGTTTAGGCTCAACTTATATATTGGTCTATGTTACTTAACATTTTCGATATAAGACTGGGTATTATATTCACCCTTTTTATTAAGCTTTGCGTTCTTGCAAAGCTTAATCCATACATACATGATTCGACTAGTCCATTCAGTTGTGTCGGACTCTAGAGGTGGTTCGTACGGGTTTTAAAGGTGTCTATTGTCCTTAGGTTGACGTAGCACTTTAACTCCATACAATACAAGTTTTGTGTCTTCAGAAAACCCAATCCATACATATATGATCTAGACTATCCACTCAGTTGTGTTGGACTCTAGAGGTGGTTTGTACAGGCTCTAGAGATGATTTTCGCCTTTAGGTCGACGCAACACTTAACTCCTCTCCTTCCTTGTATAGGTCATGACCCAATACCAGTAGTCCAATTTCACCGCGTGTAGAGATCACACAAGATTTGCTCTGATATCATTTTGTCACACCCTGAGCCCGCAGGCCTAACATGCTCAGAATCTCAGTAGATTAAATTTAACTATTTGGGCTTCAAAATCGTTTAGTCCAAAATGGATATTTTAAGTTGAATTTGAGTATATAGAGTCAACTATATATTGATCTATATTATTTAACTTTTTCCGATATGGGATTGGATATTACAATAGCCACTGGTCTTGCACTAGGCTTGCAGGCCCGAGGCGTGACAGGTGTTGACCACAAGCAACCTTGATCTACTAGAATTCAATAGCCACAAAATATACAAGCTTTGTTTGTTGTTTTTAAAAAATTCAAAACGTTTTTTAACAAATATATACACATTTACTAAAAAAATTTTAAAATTGTTATAGTACTGATAAAAAAATATCACAAACAACAATGATTGATCAAAATAGATGTATTTATAATTTTATCAACCATAACTCTATTTCTGATCTCAAGTCTTTAACTCGGCCTTGCATTTCTGTGAAGAAACAGTTATTATCCTATGTAAAAGAGTCTAATCAACTATAAGATACTCTCTTTTTTTTTTAGTATCACAATTGTATTACAAATGTATCTTGCCTTATACGAGTAGGGTAAGACTTCTAATGATATGTTAGGTAAAATCCCAAACTTGTTACTGCACACAATTAGGGATGTGACTCCCTAAAACAATACTTATTCCCCTTTCTCTTACCTAGTTATTAGATAGAATTTGATTCTCGGACCTACGGTAAGAGGGAACCTTGCCACTGGGCCGGCCCTAGTGGCTAATCTACGCCTCTCAAACTTATATTATATGCTTCTTAAAGTTATCTAATGCTGGGTTCATCTATAAATTGTATAATAAAAAAATCTTGAGTGTACAGCAAATTGGGGCCCTTGAATATCTATGCAATTGTGTGGAACAATATCTGTTACTGATGTAAATATCTAACAGAACTAGCTAAACTTCTTTACTGTGATAATTGAAACAATAGCAAAAGCAACGATTATTTTGGGAAGAACCTTAAGCAAAAAAAATCACAATATCACATGTGGAGTTATTTCAAAACTAATTTTGTATTACTTTTTAGCAAGTTCAAACTATGACTATTTGTATTACTATTAGTAGATTAATAGGAAGGCGTCAATGTAACAGTATTTGTGTTTTCAATAACGTCCTCATTGTAGCTATAGTATTTAACTAATAACAATAAACTTCTCATAACTTTCCCATTAATTTTTTTAGTTTTAATTTACTTTTAATCTCTTTTTGTTCATAAATTTATCCGAAATTACGCATACATAAGAAATGCATTCATACTAATTACTATTACCACCATAATAAAGCAAGAGTGCAGGGTTGGTCATGGTCAAGTTAGTGTATGACTTACAGATTTTGTTAGAAAAATGCTAAGTGAATGTATTTAGGAGATATACGATTAGTTAAGAAATGTACCTTATAAATAATTTTGAAAAAAAGAATACTCAAATACATCTTTTTTTTCAACTTCTTGTGATTAACACTTATTTTATAATTCTACATTAAAAAGAATTGCGAATTTGCCTTCATTGTTAGTTACCATTATTAAAGCGTAGCATGACAAAGAAGTTTAGTTTGTTATGAAATATGTAGTGGATGTCCACCCATGTTCAATCCATGATCTTCTCATTATTCCTTGTAACTCCCACTACCCATGATCTTCCTACATTATCCCTTATAACTCCCACTACCCCATGAATCTCTCATTAGTTCATGTAACTCATGTAACCTACATTTGGGTCTTATGACCTTTAATATGGAGGGGTGAATCTCAAGCCTATAAATAGTGGCTTATATGCAATGAAAAAAAGTAAGAAGAAAAGAAGTGAAAATATTGCTTCATTTTACTTTGATTTTGCCATTACATTGTCTTCACTTTTATAGCTATTTATAAGTTGCTTTATTTATACTTTAGTAGTGGGCCATAATACTACTAATTTTATAACACGTTATCAGCACGATTCTCTAGCCAACTTTCAACGCGTTCTTTGAAGTAAGTGTGGTAAGTTTTTATTTGTTTTCTTGATTTCAATTGTTGTTATGGCTAACCTTGCAAAACTTGATTTGTTGCTCTTGATATCACTGGAAAAAATTACTTGTCATGGGTATTAGATACTGAAATCCATTTGGATGCCAGTGGCCTTAGAGAAACTATCAAAGAAGGAAATAATGTCACTAAGTCAAGAAAAGGCCAAAGCAATGATTTTTCTTCGTCACCACCTGGATGAAGGGTTAAAAAACTGAGTATTTGACTGTAAAAGATCCTTTGTCTTGTGGACAAATTTGAAAGAAATGTACGACCACCAAAAGAACGGTTATTCTTCCAAAAGCTCGTTATGATTGGATGGCACTTATGTTTGCAAGATTTTAAAACTGTAAGTGAATATAATTCAGCAATATTTCGAATCAGTTCCCAATTAAAATTGTGTAGAGAAAAAATATCTGATGAAGATTTATTGGAGAAAACATTTTCCACTTTTCACGCATCTAATGTGCTCCTGCAGCAGCAATATCGTGAAAAGGGTTTTAAGAAATATTCTGAACTGATTTCTTGTCTTCTTGTTGCTGAACAAAAATAATGAGCTTTTGTTAAAAAATCATGAGATACGCCCAACTGGTGCTGCCCCCATTACCCGAAGCAAATGTGACAGCCATAATTTCAATATGGAACGAAATCGAGGCCGAGGCAATGGCCGAGGTCGTGGACGTGGTAGAAACCGTTACAATAATCGTGATGGTCACATGAAAGGTACAACTCACCACCAGAAGTGGGAAGAGCAGTGACGAGAAAAATAGAAACCAAAATAAACAAAAAGTGGACAACAAGTGCTACCGGTTGCGGCATGAAAAGGCCATTGGTCTCGTACCTGTCGTATTCCAAAACATCTTGTTGATCTCTTATCAAGAATCATTGAAGAATAAAGAGAAAAAGATAGAGACAAATTTTATTTATAATGATGGCCTTGACCATAGTCTTGTTGACAATGGATTTTACTGATTTTACCACTTTAGATGTTGCTGATTTCTTTGTCAATCACCCTGAAGGTGATACTAGTCATTTAGTTAGTGATGAAAATGTCCAAGAATAAATCTCTTAATTGTCTACTTTGGTGTAATAAATTTTTTATTTGTTGTTTTCAAATAAAAATATTTATTATTAATGTTTGTTTTCATGATCTTTATATTCCATAAATATTGAACTTAAAATAAACAACTAAATAAATATATAATGCATCTCATTTGGAATTTTTGCTTTCTTTGAAGAGAAATGGACGTTTCAAAAATCAATGACAGAGAATTATGTCTGACAGACAATGCAACAACACACTCTATATTTAAAGATAAGAAAATATTTTTCTTGTTTAATAATGGAAAAAACTCATGTTAGTATTATATCTGGTACTACAAAGTTGATTGAAGGCTTTGGAAGAGCAACAATAATTTTACCAAAAGGCGAACAAAATTTTGCATTGATGATACATTATTTTCTCCAAAGTCTCAAAGAAACTTGTATAAGTTTTAAAGATATTCGCCGAATAGGGTATCATATTGAGACTAGGAATGAAGGTAATA
This sequence comes from Mitragyna speciosa, assembly GCA_024721245.1. Classification (NCBI taxonomy): domain Eukaryota; kingdom Viridiplantae; phylum Streptophyta; class Magnoliopsida; order Gentianales; family Rubiaceae; genus Mitragyna; species Mitragyna speciosa. The sequence continues at coordinate 20,008 of JAMWEH010001091.1, forward strand.
ATGAATATTTGTATCTTACAAGTAACTGGTTATGAAAAGAAAGTCATATTAGAAAAATTACCTTCTTATTCATCTGGGTTGTATTATACATATATTAATACAACTGAAATATATACAACAGTAAACCAAAAATTTACTAATCATGATAATTTTATTATTTGGCATGACCGGTTAGGCCATCCCGGTTCTATAATGATCCGAAGAATATTAGAGAATTCATGTGGTCATTCTTTGAAGAGTCTAGAAAGATTCTTCAATCAAATAAATTCTCATGCATTGCTTGTTCTCAAGGCAAATTAATTATAAAACCGTCACCAGTAAAAATTCGTACCGAATCTCCAGCATTTTTAGAACGACATACATGGTGATATTTGTGAGCCAATTCACCCACCATGTGGACCATTTCGATATTTTATGGTATTAATTGATGCTCAACTAAATGGTCACATGTATGCTTATTATCAACTCGCAATTTGGCATTTGTGAAATTATTTACAAAATTAATTCGGTTACGAGCGCATTTTCCAGATTATCCTATCAAGATGATACGTTCTTGATAATACTGATGAATTTATATCCTAATCATTTAATGATTATTGTATGTCTATTGGGATAAGTATTGAACATCCGGTAGCTTATGTTCATACACAAAATGATTTGGCAGAATCATTTATTAAGCGCCTTCAGTTAATTGCAAGCCATTGCTTCTGAGAACTAAACTCCCAACATGTGCTTGGGGACATGTTATTTTGCATGCTGCAGCATTAATTCACATAAGGCCAACAAATTATCATGAGTTTTCTCCCCCAACAAATAATTTTTGGTCGAGAACTAAATATTGCCCATCTTAAGATTTTTGGATGTGCAGTTATGTTTCCAATTGCTCCACCACAACGCCAAAAGATGGGTTTCTCAAAGGAGGATTGGGAATATATATTGAATATGAATCTCCATCTATAATAAAAATATATTGAGCCAAAAACTGGAGATTTATTTACGGCTCGTTTTGCTGATTGTCATTTTGATGAATCAGTTTTCCCAACATTAGGGGGAGAAAAATAAACAGCCGGTCAAAGAAATTAGTTGAAATGAATTATCATTATTTCATTTTGATTCTCGTACAAGACAATGTGAACTGGAAGTTCAATAGTAATTCATTTGCAAAAGTTTAACAAATCAGTTGCTCAGATGTTTTTACTGATTCAAAACGTGTGCCTAAGTCACATGTACCGGCTGCTAATGCTCCAATTCAAATTGATGTCCCTAAATGACCTTCTACCACTAGTAATGAATTAAAAGCACCTGCAAAATGTGGTAGACATGCTGGTTCCAAAGATAAAAATTCTCGAAAAAGAAAAGGGACAATAATCAAGATGGCAAAATCGAGAAAATTGAAAATTTTGAAAAAACTCCAGAAAAGAAAACTTTTGAAAAGTTTTCTAACATGACAAATAATAAACTTCTAGAAGAAGTTCAGGTATCTGAAAATTTTGATAATCATGAGATCTCAATCAATTATGTCATGACTGGAGAAAGATGGAACCGATGTACAAACTAACATCGACAATAAATTTACCTATACTACAGCAATTTCTATCATGAATGAAAATGAGGATCATGAACCAAAGTCTGTAAATGAATGCAAACGTAGAAATGATTGGCCAAAATGAAAGGATGTTATTCAAACAGAGTTAAATTTACTGGCAAAACGCAAATTTTTTGGACCAGTAATACGCACACCTAAAGAAGTGCAACCAGTATGTTATAAACGGGTATTTGTGCGAAAACGAAATGAGAAAAATGAAATTGTGCGATACAAGGCACGACTGGTCGCACAAGATTTTTTCCAAAAACCTGGCATAGATTATGAGGAGACATATTTCTCCGTGGTGGATGCAATAACTTTTCAGTTATTTGCTTAATTTGGTAGCAAATGAATGACTTGAAATGCGTCTCATGGATAGTAGTAACAGTCCTATTTGTATGGCTCACTTGATAATGATATTTACATGAAAATCTCTGAAAGGATTTACACTACCAAAGGTCCATGATTCTGGTTCTCGAGAACTTTATTCAATTAAATTGTACAAATCTTTATATGGGTTGAAACAAGGCTGACGCAATGTTGTACAATCGCCTTGATGAATACTTGATGGAAACAAGGCTATATGAATGACTTATTTGTCCATGCATTTCATTAAGAAATCTGGATCCAAATTTTAATCATTGCAGTTTATGTTGATGAATTTAAATATTATTGGAACTCTTGAAGAGATTAAAAATAGCTGCTAATTACTTGAAGCAAGAATTTGAAATGAAAGATCTTGGAAAGACAAAATTTTGTCTTGGATTACAAATTGAGCACTTAAAAAATGGCATCTTTTTGCATCAGTCGGCTTATACAGAAAAAGTGCTTAAACAATTTTATATTGAAAAGGCAGCACCCTTTGAGCACATCTATGATTGTAAGATCACTTGATGTGCATAAAGATCCTTTCCGACCTCGTGAAAATAATAAGAGATACTTAGTCCAGAAGTACCGTATTTTAGTGCTATTGGAGCATTAATGTATTTTGCAAATCATACACGTCCTGATATTCCATTTGCTGTGAATCTACTTGCAAGATATAGTTCTTCACCTACCCGAAAGCCATTGGAATGGCGTTAAACATATATTTCGCTATCTTTAGGGTACAAAGGATATGGTCTTTATTATTCAATGCACTCAAAGCTGATCTAATAGGTTATGCAGATGTTGAATATTTATCCGATCCTCATAACGCTCGATCACAAATTTGGTATATATTCACATATGGTGGTACAGCTATTTCATGGCGTTCCATGAAACAAAACTATAGCTACCATTTCTTCTAATCATGCTGAAATATTAGCAATTCATGAAGCAAGTCGAGAGTATTTTTTTAGTTAAATCTAGAGTACATCATATTCGAGAGGCATGCGTTTGCCCTTAAACAAGGAAGTTCCTACTATTTTGTTCGAAGATAATGCTGCATGTATTGCTCAATTGAAATAGGGATACATCAAAGGTGATAGAACGAAGCACATTTCACCAAAGTTTTTTTTTACTCAGATCTTCAAAAGAATGGTGAAATTTGTGTGTTCAGCAGATTCGTTCGAGTGATAATTGGCAGATATATTCACCAAATCACTACCGACTTCAACATTTGAAAAGCTGGTCCACAAGATTGGAATGCGACGACTGAAAGATGTCAAATGATGTGCTCAGAGGGGAGTAATTCAAGCTGTATTTTTTTTCCTTAACCAAGGTTTTTTTTTTAGACAGTGTTGTATTCAGAAGAATGTACTCTTTTTCCTTCACTAGATTTTTGTCCCACTGGGTTTTCCTAATAGGTTTTTAATGAGGCATTTTTCTTAAAGATGGACATCCAAGGGGGAGTGTTATGAAATATTTAGTGGATGTCCACCCATGTTCACCCCATGATCTTCTCCATTATTCCTTGTAACTCCCACTACCCCATGATCTTCCACATTATCCCTTACAACTCCACTACCTCATGATCTCTCATAATTCATGTAACTCATGTAACATACATTTAGGTCCTTAGTGACCTTTAATATGGAGGGGTGAACCTCAAACCTATAAATAGTGGCTTATATGCAATGAAAAAAGTAAGAAGAAAAGAAGTGAAAATATGTTTCATTTTACTTTGATTTTGTCATTACATTGTCTTCACTTTTATAGCTAGTTATAAGTTGCTTTATGTCTACTTTAGTAGTGCTATAATACTATTAATTTTATAACAAGTTTAAACACTTTTTTATTTATTAATACACCTTGATAAATTATAACTAATGACTTCCTAATTCTTAATGCCCACCCATAAAACAGGCGATTACTACGTTCGATCTCAGTCTGCGTCCGCGTGTAAGCAAACGTTGTACTTGCTACTAACTAACAAACGACACACGCTCTTCTTAAACGCCCTGCACCAATTCAAAACCCCTCTTAAACCCCTAACTCTAAATTCATTCAGTCTTCAGCAAAAACCAATTCGATGCGAAAATTAAACAGTCCTGCACAAGCTCTTGATACAAAGCAAAAGGAATGCCTCAAAAATTTGCAGGCTGAATTTCTGTTAGATGGTGATGAGTCAGCTTCCAAATTACCACGTATTAAAATTACTGGGCCTTCTGAAGATTCAGAAAAAGAAGGCATCCCTTTTACCCTTTTAATTTTTGTTTTCTTTTTTAATCTTATTTTATGATAATTACGTGGAATTTTGGCGATTATGGTGCAGTGTACTTATGATGTTCTTCATTTTGCAACTAAATGTGTTTATTTTTGTAGTTGAGTTTTGTGCCGTCTAATTGTTGAAAAAGTATGATCTTTTTGCGCTTGTATATATGTTTATTTTGTTTCAATTGGGTTTCTTATGATGATGCGTTTCTTGCCTGTAACGGTTACTTTTCGTTAAGCTCAAGGCTTTGATGTGATGTTTGAATTGGTGAAGTTGAATGCTTTTTATTTCACCTAGTAATTTGCATGTTTAACGAATTTCCGGTTTTGGTTGAGAGTATTTATTTATCATGTAGATTTTGCTAAGTAGCTTTGCTGGTTTTTGTTCAGATTGCTGCGAAGAGAGTCAAAGATGTAGAAATTTGTGTTCCTATAGTTTATGGAACAATTGCATTTTGGCTTGGTAGGAAAGCCAGTGAGTGAGTAAAATTGTAATCCTGAGCTGCTTTTCTTCTTCTTTTCAATATCCTTTTGTGGGGGAGAGAGAAAGAGAGAAGGGGGGGGGGGGGGGGGGGGTTTGGTTGCTGATTGTTGGCATAGTTTTGATTGATTGAATGTGAATTAGGACTCAGTCACATAGGTGGACAGTATATGTCCTTGTGGCCAAATGAGGATCTTGGTGTAGCAATTAAGAAAGCTGTGTTTTAATTGCATCCAAGCTTTAACAATCC
>JAMWEH010001124.1:0-38363 GCA_024721245.1 Mitragyna speciosa
AACACGGATTGCATGCATGCATACACAAACAGATTTTCAATAAGGTTTTCCTGTATTACCATGTTGCTTTTCCATTTTATCCAAAAACAATGCTCCTTATATAGGTCAAAGACAATGTTAACCAACCAAAATCAAGTAAGTACAAAAACTTCCTAACAATTACACAGTTTATACAGATAAGATGGCAGATAAAATGACTTACCTTTCAATTCGCCTTTTTTCCCCATCTCCCGAAGCACTTCCACATAATCCACTATCCTCTTCTGCTCCGCAGCACTGAAGGACACCAGTATGTAACTCAAGCGCCATCTAGTATATTAACAATTTTGCCTTTTAACTCTCTCCAAACCATAATAAAATCCTTCTTTCTTTTCACATTAGTACACCGGATGTACTCTCTTTGCTCCCTTGACAACTGTGTCTTTGGCTTAACTTCCTTGACTGTCATGTTCTCCTCAGCAACACCATTCTCATCGCCAACCTGCCTACTAGTGACTTCATTCTCTTCCTCTGATTCAAGTTCATCCTACATTGCACCATATCAGCCCACGACATTTTCACCCCAGGGATTTCAAAGGTGTAGAAGGTGAGCCTAATGTTTCACTTGTGGAGGCTTCAGTTTCTATCCCAGCAACAGGCTCCAACGACCCATCTAGCCATCTTTCCAGAACCCAGTGAATTTGTATCAGCAGAATCATTCACATCAGCACACCACCCTTCAACATCCAAGTGAGTTACTGTTGTCTTGACTCTCATTACATTTATTGATCTCCATATTTTCACAGTTGAAACAACAAAATTCTTTCCTTGTTTCAAGTCTGATGTGCCATCAGCCTCTGAAATCATAAAAAAAAGAGAACCCTATCAGAAAAACTCACTAACTAAAAAGCAAGAATATGGGAAAGTTGGCATTAATCTGCAAAAAGAAAAAAAAAAATCCACAGTTGACCTAACCATTAATCAAACTCCATAGATGGTAAACACCCACATAATATCCATTATGATGCATTACACAGAACAGAACAGTAGCTAGGTTCACGCAATCATGTCTTTCTCATTGTTGGTACCCTACTCAAAATTTCCAGAAGAAACATCTCTAGGAAAGGTGACAGCATAGTAATAACAGATTTCCTAAGGAAGCTTTATTCATCAGGAGAGGCAGAAAAACTATTGCTGACGTCAACACTTTCTGAAGAAAACCCTTGCATCATTCTTCCACATTGATCAGAGTAAATAGACCTTATCTAAATCTAGAAACTACAGACTAAAATCTGCAGTTACGAAATTAGGAGAAAAGATCGCTGTAATTTTTCATAAGCTGGTACAGCCTAAGAAATACATTCCTAAAATATATGTATAACTTGATTTGCATGTAAAGTTCAATGGTAACAAGGTTTAGACAAAGGGCTTGGTGTACGTAAGCGGATCAACAATGACATTTGGAGACTGGCTTTTGCTGCAATCATCTATCACCTATGGACACAAGGAACCAATTATTATTTCAGCAACCTGCCATGCATTAGCTACAACTTCCACATTAAGTAAGGTGCATAATTGCAAACCAATAAAATCCGAGAACTACCAAAGAGAACTAAGAATATATAGACCGAAGCATCGATAAAACATCTTTTGATGATTCCCTAGTAACCCACGAAGAATTGCCCTTTTCCTTTGATATATCTGTTGATTCTAAGGTGTATGCTCCCCGGCAATTATGTAAGCTCGATCATCCTTCATCAATAAAAACCTCAAAGTTCTGTTTTTCTTTTTTCTTTTTTCTTTTTTTCATTAAAACAATACAAGAAAACCCCTATTTATGCACAATTCACCCGATTATTCTTATGGCTTTATTAACATAGTTATTTCTGCAAGCACTGCAGTCGAATTTATTCTCCTAAAATGCACAAAATATTCTATACTGAAGAAAAAAAAATCGAAACTAAACTCAAAATAAAAAATAAATAAATTTTCAAACTTTAAGAATACATGCACATAAGTACAATCATACAAATGGAAACATGTGAATTTAGAAATGAAGTGCAGACATGATTTCTTGCATGCAAAGAATTAGAGACAGAAGAGTACTACTGCTACCGAGTTCTAGGGATCGAATGCGATCAGACAGAAGAGTACCACTACCGAGTTCTAGGGATCGAATGCGATCGGATAGGGTCTGCGTGCAGCGACGGCAAAGGCCACGGGAAAGAAACGGCAGCCAATTGGAGAGGAATTCGGAGGCGATTCGGAGCTCATCGGCGTTGTAGTTGAGTAGAAACGGGTCGTCCTTCCAAGTTCGCAGCTGCTGCTGGGGGTGGTTCGCCATCGGAATACTGAGTCAACTGGGTGAACAACCGAGTCAAGGCTTTTTTTTTTTTTTTTTTTTTTCTGGTTAGTGAACTTTACGGAAGAAGAAGAGAGAAAGAGCAGCAAAATTTACGACGGAGTTTTCTAGTAATATATTCGAAGCATTGATGCTGTGGAATTTGGGATATTTGTGGAATTAGATTCATTTTGAGGGGTGTATTTGGATATATATAATGCTTACTAACTACGACAAGAATCAAGATCGATTTTGTGACGTGTTAAAGATCGTAAGAGTTCGTATCATTTAGATTGTAAAGTGTTAAGATTGTCAGAGATGCGATCAACAACGCTAATCAGGTAATTCATAAGTTATTAATAATTATTAATGGCATTTTAGCAACACAAAATTTGCTTAGATTTGTATTAAATAGTAACTATTACTACCTGAATAAAAATATGAATTTATTTTTAGTGCAATTAATTTTTCTTTTTCACTACCTCTCATGTGACCAACTTGTTACCCACCAGTTGATAACATTCAATAAATTTCTCATTCTGTTTATACCATTCACAATAGGGTGTGATAGAGGGTGTAATATCGTCCATTCCACTTATGCGGTAACCCACTCCAATTGTAGAAGTTTAATTCCTATTACAAGCATTGTAACGTAGGCACAAAAGTCAAAAAGCGAGTCCTCCTTGTCCAATTACTAAATAACAATTATTAATTACTTGATAATTAATTAATTAATTAATTACCCACTCCCATTGTACAGTATTTGTTTAATAACTATTTCATTATTTTTTAAAAAAAAAATTAACAATGTTTTGTTTTTAAGAGACAGAAGCATATATATTATTAAAAGTCAAAAATCAATAATATTGTTTTTAAAAATAAAAAAATTGGAAAGTAAGAATCTTAATGAAAGTTATTAAATTATTTCCCAAAAATAATGAAATTAATTTTTGAGAATATAAATTTATTCATTTACGAGATATGTATTATGAATTATTAAAATAAATGTGTGATGTGATTGTGGGTCTATAATATTAGACGTATAAGGTGTAATCCATATTGAGTAATAGTATAATGAAAAAGAAGACAGTGGAATGATAGGCATATGGAGGTATAATCCATTTTGGTGGCTGCCCTTTAAGAATCCATAAGATCTTTAGTCCTAATCATTTCTCCAAACCACTGGCAAATATAGGCTCTATTTTGATGGTTTTTTTTTATATATTTTTTAAAAAATATTACTTTGATAGTTTTAAATATTTTTTTGATAAATGTGTCTTTTAAAATAAAAAATTAATTAAAAATATCTATAATATTTTTAAAAATATATATTTTTAAAAAACAAAACAAAACAAAACAAAACAAACGGAACCATAAAAAGGCATGCATCATGTAACGACAGTACGAGTATGATCATTTTTAAAGAGTAAAGAAAGCAAGCCATTTCTTCACAAGAAAGAAAAAAAACAGCCTGGGAAAATTTCATAAATCTATACTTGCCAGGTGGCCATATACAAAAAGTCTTTTGCATTCTTCATTTTCCTCCGACTGTGGGGTCAGACACTATAAAAACCATAGAAGCTGTGAAGGATAAAAGGGATAAGAAAATCCATCCACTGGTTCCCAGCAAGTAGGACTAATGAACGCGGCCATGCTATCACTGCCAAGACCTTTCAATACAATACCAACTTCAATTTCCCTCACATCATCCCAGTACCAGCATGTTCGTTCTCTCGTACTCGGTCCTATTAGAAGCAGCAGTGATAATGGCAATGGTGAAACCAGCAATAACAATGGAAATGCAACGACTCCCATTCCCCCGCCCATAACACCACCGGACACGGTGGAGATTCGGTTCCGAAGAGGTTCAAGACGAAGACAAAAGCAACTGCAAGATGGCACTGCTGATGGTCAGCCCATGAAGGTAAAGAATACAGCTCCCAAGGACTGGGAATCCATGAGCCTCGGTGAGAAAGCAATTGACCTGTATATGGGAGAGAAAGGTCTGTTGTTCTGGCTCAACAAATTTGCTTATGCTTCTATCTTCATCATTATTGGGGGTTGGATATTGTTCCGCTTTGTTGGCCCTGTACTCAATCTTTACCAGCTGGACGCTCCTCCCCTGGCTCCCACCTCCATGTTCAAAGGTTCATGAGAAACCCTGCTTTACTTAAGGTTTTTTTTTTTTTTTTTTGGCTGCAGATGAGCTGTCTTGAGTTGAAGGGGGCAAGAAAGGTCTTTTTTTTTTTTAATTTTTTTATGAAGTTTTTTGCTCTTTAGGAATGTAGCAGATTGTATGTTGTCCAGGGCCTTGATTATCATCAGTATGAAACATGGTGTATTTAGGAAGCAAAATTAACACGTTATGTGGAGTAAAGATTGCCGAACATCTCCATAGTTCCAGTTGCAATATCTGTGGTGCACAATCAATAAACTTGCACTCATACTCCCAATAAACCAAACCAAACCATACCTAGACATGATGACAGACTTCTTATTGCCAGTGTTTCTTGTGCATAACATGCGCTAGTATGTTAAAAATAATATATCAATAACATCACAAGAAACCGTGGGCCATGCAAAACTAACTGGCTGAACAAGCACCTCTCTCTGAATCTTGCACCTGTAAACCCAAGAAACTTGGGAATCAGCCCACTCATAATGCTAAAAGTGCAGGGTCCGGGATTTTAAGGGACTTGGGACTTGGAAGGAATAGGTTTCCAATTTTTTGTGCTTTTAACTTTTGTTTCTTGATATTTCATTCAAATAATTTCCAGTCCTCTCTCCGTGATAATTGATAAATTCACAAATTATCACGTAGGGTAACAGCTGGTGAAGACTATAAACAAACTTCTATATGTATTTACCTGTTACACTGTGATATAGATGCATAATTGTGAATGTTGCAATTAGTGCACGTCCAATTGCCATCATGCCATTGCTTAGCCTGCTAGGTACGTTGGTGACATATTGAATAAAAGATATTAGTCAGAGATATACACCACACTAATGTTTGTGCAATTGACAGAAAGATAAGAATTTATTTAATCTCAGAATTCTTGGTTCAAATGAGAAGCTATGACTGATTCTCTGGTTCTCCATCACATCTTTATAATGGATTCTCTCATCTTGAAAAGAGATCATCACAGAAGGTGCTCAAACTTAACATAGAAGGAATATATTGCAATAAATTACGAGAAAAAAGAAGCTTAACATGCAAAACCCAAAGTAACCCATCTGAGATGAATATAACTTATTTGCACATCAGAAAACAAAAACATAACTGGCTCGCACAGATGTCAATACGAAAATAGTCATCACTAAGGAGAATGTTATCCATCAATTACCGTTTGCGAAAAAGCATAAGTGCAGCTGGTACATGTGGCACTGACAGGTTAAATTGCAAAATGAACTTCCATCCGGAAAGGTTGAATACATAAGAAATGGTTAATTGCTGCTAGAACCCACAACAGATTCAAGTCTTGGATATGCTGGCTGTAGCCTGTAGGTCTGCAAATTCAGACAAGGAGGGACAAAATACGGGGTTAACTACTTTGAATTATCAATTATCCAATCTGAAACTCGGGTCAAAGAATGATGTCCAAGCTGCCTAGCATTCAGTCTCTTATTGTCGCATTTGTGAACCAGTTCGTCAGAAGCTAGTCATTTTGTTCCAAGAGCTTCAAAAAAAGTAACAAAAAAAAAATACAAAAGATAATTCATAGACTCACACTATTTGACTTGGGAAAATGCTAGTGTCAAACAAAACTTGAAAAAAATTTCCAACTGAGAACAAAGGAAGGCCATGTGAAAACATATTGTTCATGTGAAAATTATTTAAATGGTAAAACATATTGTGGTGATACTCATGCTCGAGAAGAACAGTTATGGAAGCCCCGTATGCAGATCCAGTCACCGCTGCACCAACCTTTTGGAAGTAGCCAGTAGATTTGATTGGTTAGAATGCAGAACCCCGGAAATGTTGGTACCACCAACAGTCAAGTGGAGCAGGTTGAAGACCAAATTTATCAGCGGCCCCCCAACGCTCCTTCAAGGCCCCTTACAGCTCAAAGGCAATAACTATTGTGGAGCTCCATTCCCTAATAATCAGACGTTCATCTAATGTTCCAGTCCTCCTTGTGCCCTGGAAAATAATTTGGACAAATTGGGAGAGAAACTCCATGGATTGCAGCAGCTGGTATTGCTGCTAACTCCTTTAATTGTTGCACTTTTCTATTGATGCATTACTGTTGTTAGTGCAACCAAACCATCCAGTGCCATACACATGCACCCAGAACGCAGCCACGAATTAGAGATAATCCAAGAAACGCACGCCAAACCAACAATCCATACAAATCACCATACAAAAGTTTTCAAAGAATAACTGAGTCCAACAGAAGTCATCTTGCTAAAGACATTTGCTAAAGACATGAGTAGAAGATGAAATTACGGCTGCCAAACAACCAATTTTACTAGCGATAATGAAATGACGGCTGCCAAACAACCAATTTACTAGCGATCCAAATACTACCCAACTAAGAACACTTCCAATTCTTTCCACCAATCTCACCGCACAGATTGCCCCACTTTAAGTTATCAACAGAACTCTGTCAGACACAGATTCCATTTTTGACAGTCCAGCAACAAACTAAATCGCACTAAGCAAATGAAAGCAGATTGACAGCTATTATAAAAATAAAAATTAAAAAAAAAAAAGAAGAAGACATGTGAATCAAGAAAAAATAATCCAGAATCAAACTGAAGAAAATATTATAAAAATGCATTACAACTTAAATTCCAAAAGAATCCAAGAATTTAGCATGCATCATGAATTGAGGGGAAGCCATTTAGGATCGGTGGGGGTTTTGTTGTCGACCAGGGAGGTGAGGCTGCTTACATCTGTTACAGAAGCTTCTAAAAGGGTGCTTTCCATTGCCACAGCCGTTGCATTCCCAATCTCCTTCCCTCCCTCCAGTTTCCCCGGCGCCGGCACTGCTCATCTGCATAAAATTTTAAAACCGTTCTGGCGATTCTTTCCCTCCTCAAAGAAAAGACAACCCTGCTGCAGTAAAAGGAGTATCAGCCAGCCAGTACTAGCAAAAGGGCTAAACTCTTCCAACATGCTGGAAAAAATTATCTGAAAAATAAGGGGGATTTCAGCAAAATTACAGTCAACCATGGGGAAATATGTACAACGTGTAACTACATAAGTTTATTTCAAGATAATTACATTAAAAAATGAAATAAATAGTAATGCATAAATTATTTAACTAAACTATGCATATATAATTTAATAGAAGGATGACAGAGGAAAATGGAGCATCTTGTTCACATTTCATGTATTTGTATGAAAATATTACAAATTTTATTTTTAAAATTTGATGAAAAGAATAAAAAGTCATACAAAAGATAGAAGCTCACGAAAAATAAAGTTCGTATATAAAATAATGATTATGAAGTTTGTAATGTATAAATGACGGCTGGCGATATTGCCAGAGCAGGAATTTTCCTGCCAGAACGATTTTCACTTAAATACCAACATTATCCTTAATAAGTCATAATCACATATTTTCATTAACTTTTATGCTTCCTTTTATTATGTTAATCATTCACTTTCCAAATTAACTTCCTTCTCTCTCATACCTCTTCCAAATTAACTCTCCCACCTCTTTCTCTCTCAACCCCCCCCCCCCCATCCAAAATATCCCTCCTATGATCATTTCCTATTTCTCTCATATTTTCCTTTTTAAGATTTTTATCACAACTTTATATCTTTTGTATTTTTCTTTTTCTACATTTTATTAAGATTTTTTTCATAAATTTCTTTTCTTTTTTGTTTTTTTTTACTTTCCTCCCTCCCTAGTAAGTTTTCTTTTTCTTTTTCTTTTTTTTTTTTGCTTGTTTTTGCTTTTTTTTTTTTTTTTTTTTTGCATATTTGAGCACATAATCTGTTACTATTTGTATAAATTTATGCAGTAGGGTAATAATAAGTTATGATTCAATTATGGAGTGCAAATCCTTTTTTGATTATTTAAATGTATGTGAAAATATTTAAACACTATTAGAATTCATTAGTAGAATATAAAGAAGTCAAAATCGGGGTTTGCTATACATAAAATTATCAATGTTAAATCATATTATAGTGTCATTTCCCTGATCTTATGCTATTTTATTGGATTAGATAAAATTGATTTTTGTAGTTTTACACATGTTTATCTATAAAAAAAAAAGTGTTTATTTATCAATATGCTTAAAGTTGCTAATTCATTTTGTTTAAAAAGGCATAGATAATGAAAAATCTGAGAGAAATAGAAAATGAAAAACAGTTGTTTAAGAAAACAGAATAAAAGAAAATTTTGAGAGAAATAGAATAAAAGAATGTAGAAAAAGGAAAATCTCATATAAATAGAAAAAGAAAATTGTAGGAGAGAGAGGAAGGGAGAGAGCAGGAGAGTTGATTTAGGAGTCATTAATGTGATGGAAAGGCCCACAAAAATTAACTAAAATATGTGTTATTGATTGATTAAAGGTAATGTTGGTATTAACATAAAAATCGCTCTGGCAGGAAAATTCCTGCTTTGGCAATATCACCCGCCATAAATGACTTTGACAAGTGAAAGCAAGAAAAAAAGGGTTGTGTGAATAAATTTAAATTTGAATAATTTTAATTATGTTAAGATAATATATTTGTTTAAATTATATTGAGGGAATATGTTTATTAGAATAATATATGAAATCTATTAGGTAAATACATATAGATATATAGATACGTACGTACGGCTTACACACACATACACATGTATATATACATATTTTACTTTAAATAAAGACAAGAAAAAATTTTGATAAGCATATGAATTTACATGGCTTCCACAAAGCTAGATCAAGCCATTTTGTTATTTGCATAGTCATCTAAGAAATTTAAGAAAATAAATGAGAAAAAAGGAACAATTACAGATTGCCATAATCAATTGTTTATTTAGCAACACTTGTTTTTTTAGCATTTGTTTTATCTAGCATGCTAGTATCAATTATCACGTGTGTCATTTTTAAAGTTGGCATTGGCAATCCTAAAGCACATCCATATATTTATCCAAACTCACTAGAAGGTTTAATTTTTCACGCGTAAATGTTTTCTTACAGTAAGAAATTTGATTACCTATACTGGACAAAAAGTAATGCCAAGATATTTCGGTTGATTAGGGGAGCACCTTCAAGGCTCCCTTGCTAAAAGAACAAAAGTTACCTCAAAACTCAAAAATTGTGTGAGGCAAAAATTTATAAACTTATCTTAATGTGAAGTAAAAATTTGAAAACTCATCTTAAATTATGTGAGGCAAATTAATTGATATTATAATGATCATCGATTTTAAAAAAATCATTATTTTAAAGCCATATAAGAGGCTCTTAATGAATAACTAGAATTTCATTTTTCCGTAAAAATCAAAAGAGGTAAAGGCAAGACAACAAGAAGTAGTCGAGAACAAATAGAAGATTGTGCAGTTAGAGTCTTACGATTTTATTATAGAATTTGAAAGTTTGAATTCTATTAATATTAATTTTTATTCTCTCATGTGACAGTGTAGATTTAATAAAAAATAAAAATTTACCAATACTAATTCCCTTCTCCAAGATTAGAGGATCACAAACACTAATTCCTATGTAATATTGTAAGTTTAATAAAAAAATAGACCACCCAATTCAACACTAATTCTTATGTAATATTGTAGGTTTAGTAATAAAAAATAAATAGACCACGCAATTCTTTCACCGAGAGAGAGAGAGAGGGGAAGAAGTAGACCACCCATCGCCTGTATCTGGCCCTCTGCTTTAATTCCTTTTCTTGCTTAAAACCTTTCCTTACACAACGGGTGTTGGACCAGCGTCGTCATCATCGTCCTCCTCTTCTCCCCCCCACCCCCCAAAAAAAAAAAAAAAACCCTTTTTGCAAGCTCTCAAATTCCCTAAAAAATCAGAAGGTGCGCTCCTCTAATTATTTTTAATTTAGTTGTTTACTTTATTTATGAAAGTTGTTTTTTTTTAATTTAAAAATTGACCCTTTTTAGCTTTTGGGAAAAATTGATTTTTATCTGGAACAATTAAAGATTTTTGTAATGCTAGTGCAAATTTACCGGTTTGAGGCATCAGGGGTTAATTTAGTAAGAAATACTTTTTTTTTCCGTTTGTTAATAAATGATAGATGACTGTAATTCTAGTTCATGGGAATGCTGTTGTTTTTTTGGCTAAAGTTTGGATTTTTCTTTAAGGGTTTGTGCTAATTTATCTTTTGAGCTAGAGCAATTGATTGGGCCATTATTTTTCTATCGAGCATTAGCTAATTGATCTGTGGAAGTGCTCCAAAGCTGTGGTTTAGATTTTTTTTATTTATTGACTTAGTTGAGTATACTACAATGTGGAAAAGGGATTTTCTTCTTGGTGGCTTTCTTGCAAATATTTTCTTTTTAAGCTTGGCGACCCAAATAATTTTAGCTGACTTTCATTGGCTTTCTTGGGAATATATCCTCTTTCTTTTGCCAGAGGGTAATGGTGCAGTTTCTTTTGCTTCAGATTCTATAAGTTACAGGTGTATCGGGTAGGTATTGGATGATCAGTGTAATGAATTTACTTCAAGTACATGACAAATCATCTTGTCTTATTCTTTGGGATGCTTCTTGCTTCTTTTGTTTTGTCTGTTAATGTTTCCTTTTATTGAGAAATAGCATCAAATGGCAAGCAGTCATTCATGGTTTGTTTTGTTTTTTTGGATCTTTTTATTATTATGTTTTTGTTCAGTCCGCATGAATGAGATCGTTTCTAAAGCTAGCTCTCTTTTTTTTTTTTTAATTTGTCATCGACTGATGTATGATAGTCGAGATGTCATGAGATTCACTAAAAGTAGACCAATTGACTTGATTTAGGCAGAAATCTTAGCATGACGATAGTGATTGGAGTTCATCTTGCAGATGTTTTGTATCACTACTTAAGGACTGCAGAAGCGTCAAAAAAATGTGTCAATGGTGAATATCGTGGAAGATAATTCCCATTTAAAATTCTGGCTGTGACATTCTGACTTCTGAGAATATTGAACCTGCATATCTCTGTTGATTCTCTTCACTTCAATCTTTCTTAGCATGCATGATACTCAGGGTGATGGCAGCAGAAGAAGATGCCAACTTGGCAGGTTTCAAGTCGTCACATATGGATTGGAAGCAGGAAATGGAAAGAAACCAGGCCCAAGTGGATGCTTTGCAAGCAAAACTTTTTGAAGTGAAGTTATGTGTGCAAAGGTCAGAAGAAGATACAAAGAAGGAGTTAGATGTTTTATGGAGACGAGTTAAAAGTATGGCAACTATGTTAACATACTTGAAATCCAAAGCAAGAATTATGGCTGTTCCACATCTGGCCCATGCCTCATGTGGCATAAAACAATTAGATGGAGTGGGACTGGTGGACAAAAATGGTGTACCATTATCTGGTTGGTCAAGGAATATTGATCTTTATCCCTTTGAAGATCCAGATGTGGAAACTTGGACAAAACTTGCTAGTCAGAATGGTTTCCTCGATGAGCAAGATGGAGTTTATATTGGTGAATTACTGAAAGGTGTACAAATGGTCACAGATGTCATGGAGTGCCTTGTAAAGAGAGTTGTAGTGGCAGAATCTGAAACTGCTGTGGAGAAAGAGAAGGTAACAGTGGGGCAAGAAGAGATCAGAAGGAAGGCTCTTCAAATTGAGAATATGTCTACAAAGTTAGAGGAGATGGAAAACTTTGCTTTGGGAACAAACTGTATTCTGAATGAAATGAGACAAAGGGTTGAAGAGTTGGTTGGGGAAACTTCTCGACAGAGGCAAAGAGCAGCAGAAAATGAGCTGGAGCTTGCTCGTGTTAAGCGAGATTTTGAATCATTGAAAACTTATGTCAGTAGTCTTATTAGTGTAAGAGAGACACTTGTTTCATCAGAGAAGCAGTTTCAGACAATCGAGAGGCTTTTTGAGCGGTCAGTATCTTTTTCTTTTTCTTTCATATATAGAAAGTTTACCAGGTTATATCTGAATAGTTATGTTTTTTCTTTTGGTTTTTATAGTTGCATGTCACGTGTGCTGAATAATTGGCTGAATATATGATTTTTCTTCCCCTGCTTTTCTTTTTCCCTTTTCTGTATACTCAAGTGTCCAGTTTACAGTTTGTCCTGCACAGAAACTTTTTGAATGTCGGTTATCATGTTAGTGCAGTTCCACCTTTTTAAGACACTTGTCATGCAAATTAAAATGTGAAAACAAACAAAGTAGAAATTTCTTTTTCAGCAATTTCAACATTCTTGCTGGGAGCGTTATGTGGTTGATTGAATTTTGATTGAAGCAGGTTAGTAGCAAAGACTACTCAGTTGGAGGGTGAGAAGATGCAAAAAGAGGCTGAAGTTCAGAAACTTATGGAAGAGAATGTCAGGCTAAGTGCTCAACTTGACAAGAAAGAGGCCCAACTCTTGGCCATGAATGAGCAGTGCAAGGTTATGGCACTGAGTTCTTCCAACATTTAATTTGGCATGCTTGCTTTGTGTCTTCCGGGCTATCTGTCCTCTTTGATTTGATTTACCTGTGCTATAGCCTTTGATGGATGCCAGTGAGCGCAGCAGATTAATTCTGCAGAGGCTTCCTTTCATCAAAATTTAATATTGCAATAAACTTGTGCTACTGTCATCTTTTATTGACTCGCCATTAAAGATAAAGAAAAGTTTATTGATGTGGATGCTAAGTTGTACTCAGTTAAAATTTTCGCCTTCATTGAAGTGTAAAATGTCGTGTATCAACTGTGGAATTTGTCATAAATTGTTGATCTCTCGCGGATCATGGGATTTGACTTTTCATTTCTGGAATAATAAGTGTGTTGTACCGTTTTTTCCCAACTTTCTGTTATTCTAACTGGCTGCCTCAAGCTCATTAGTTGTGACTGCATTTACCTTGTATTCATAAACTCTGACGGGCCTTGAAACTCCTTGCTTACAAGTGTTGTTCCCTGTGAGAATTATTTATAGAATTTCTGCATCAGCAGCTATCCTGTGCATGAACTTGGTAGCCCACCTGCTGGTGTGGGTCAGGATGTTATGCATGCACAGGACTGGAGTTTATTTGCTGCTTGTTAGCATCTTGATGCATCTCGATTGTTATGCATGATGGAATTGCACATTCATTGTTGTACTGGTAGCAGAATATTGAATAGCCTTTCTATCTTCTTTCATGCTTGGTGAATGAATTCCCAATTGGGTAAACCTGTGTTAGCTTGTGTTGATATCGGAGGCTAAAGAAGCCAAGAAGGTTGCTATATCATGCTGTCGGCTGTGATGGCTCTGTTACTGTCACACCCCGGCCTTGTAAGTTCTATGCCCAACTAGAGTTTTAGCAGCTAAATTCAACTATTTGAGTTTCATTCTTAATAGCCAAAAATTGATATCCAAAGTTAGATTTGAGTGTTTAGGCTCAACTTATATATTGGTCTATGTTACTTAACATTTTCGATATAAGACTGGGTATTATATTCACCCTTTTTTATTAAGCTTTGCGTTCTTGCAAAGCTTAATCCATACATACATGATTCGGACTGTCCATTCAGTTGTGTCGGACTCTAGAGGTGGTTCGTACGGATTTTAAAGGTGTCTATTGTCCTTAGGTTGACGTAGCATTTAGTTTCATACAATACAAGTTTTGTGTCTTCAGAAAACCCAATCCATACATATATGATCTAGACTATCCACTCAGTTGTGTTGGACTCTAGAAGTGGTTTGTACAGGCTCTAGAGGTGATTTTCGCCTTTAGGTCGACGCAACACTTAACTCCTCTCCTTCCTTGTATAGTCATGACCCAATACCAGTAGTCCAATTTCACCGCGTGTAGAGATCACACAAGATTTGCTCTGATATCATTTTGTCACACCCGAGCCCGCAGGCCCAACGTGCTCAGAATCTCAGTAATTAAATTTAACTATTTGGGCTTCATAATCGTTAGTCCAAAATGGATATTTCAAGTTGAATTTGAGTATATAGATTCAACTATACATTGATCTATATTATTTAACTTTTTCCGATATGGGATTGGATATTACAATAGCCACTGGTCTTGCACTAGGCTTGCAGGCCCGAGGCATGACAGGTGTTGACCACAAGCACCCTTGGTCTACTAGAATTCAATAGCCACAAAATATACAAGCTTTGTTTGTTGTTTTTAAAAAATTCAAAAACGTTTTTTAACAAATATATACACATTTACTAAAAAAATTTTAAAATTGTTATAGTACTGATAAAAAATATCACAAACAACAATGATTTGATCAAAATAGATGTATTTATAATTTTATCAACCAATAACTCTATTTCTGATCTCAAGTCTTTAACTCGGCCTTGCATTTCTGTGAAGAAACAGTTATTATCCTATGTAAAAGAGTCTAATCAACTATAAGATACTCTCTTTTTTTTTTTTAAGTAATCACAATTGTATTACAAATGTATCTTGCCTTATACGAGTAGGGTAAGACTTCTAATGATATGTTAGGTAAAATCCAAACTTGTTACTGCACACAATTAGGGATGTGACTCCCTAAACAATACTTATTCCCCTTTCTCTTACCTAGTTATTAGATAGAATTTGATTCTCGGACCTACGGTAAGAGGGACCTTGCCACTGGGCCGGCCCTAGTGGCTAATCTACGCCTCTCAAACTTATATTATATGCTTCTTAAATTTATCTAATGCTGGGTTCATCTATAAATTGTATAATAAAAAAATCTTGAGTGTACAGCAAATTGGGGCCCTTGAATATCTATGCAATTGTGTGGAACAATATCTGTTACTATGTAAATATCTAACAGAACTAGCTAAACTTCTTTACTTTGATAATTGAAACAATAGCAAAAGCAACGATTATTTTGGAAGAACCTTAAGCAAAAAAAATCACAATATCACATGTGGAGTTATTTCAAAACTAATTTTGTATTACTTTTTAGCAAGTTCAAACTATGACTATTTGTATTACTATTAGTAGATTAATAGGAAGGCGTCAATGTAACAGTATTTGTGTTTTTCAATAACGTCCTCATTGTAGCTATATATTTAACTAATAACAATAACTTCTCATAACTTTCCCATTAATTTTTTTAGTTTTAATTTACTTTTAATCTCTTTTTGTTCATAAATTTATCCGAAATTACGCATACATAAGAAATGCATTGATACTAATTACTATTACCACCTTAATAAAGCAAGAGTGCAGGGTTGGTCATGGTCAAGTTAGTGTATGACTTTACAGATTTTGTTAGAAAAATGCTAAGTGAATGTATTTAGGAGATATACGATTAGTTAAGAAATGTACCTTATAAATAATTTTGAAAAAAGAATACTCAAATACACCTTTTTTTCAACTTCTTGTGATTAACACTTATTTTATAATTCTACATTAAAAAGAATTGCGAATTTGCCTTCATTGTTAGTTACCATTATTAAAGCGTAGCATGACAAGAAGTTTAGTTTTGTTATGAAATATTTAGTGGATGTCCACCCATGTTCACCCCATGATCTTCTCCATTATTCATTGTAACTCCCACTACCCCATGATCTTCCACATTATTCCTTATAACTCCCACTACCCCATGATCTCTCATTAGTTCATGTAACTCATTTAACCTACATTTGGGTCCTTATGACCTTTAATATGGAGGGGTGAATCTCAAGCCTATAAATAGTGGCTTATATGCAATGAAAAAAGTAAGAAGAAAAGAAGTGAAAATATTGCTTCATTTTACTTTGATTTTGCCATTACATTGTCTTCACTTTTATAGCTATTTATAAGTTGCTTTATTTATACTTTAGTAGTGCCTATAATACTACTAATTTTATAACACGTTATCAGCACGATTCTCTAGCCAACTTTCAACGCGTTCTTTGAAGTAAGTGTGGTAAGTTTTTATTTGTTTTCTTGATTTCAATTGTTGTTATGGCTAACCTTGCAAAACTTGAATTTGTTGCTCTTGATATCACTGGAAAAAATTACTTGTCATGGGTATTAGATACTGAAATCCATTTGGATGCCTAAGTGGCCTTAGAGAAACTATCAAAGAAGGAAATAATGTCACTAGTCAAGAAAAGGCCAAAGCAATGATTTTTCTTCGTCACCACCTGGATGAAGGGTTAAAAACTGAGTATTTACTGTAAAAGATCCTTTGTCTTGTGGACAAATTTGAAAGAAAGGTACGACCACCAAAAGACGGTTATTCTTCCAAAAGCTTGTTATGATTGGATGCACTTATGTTTGCAAGATTTTAAAACTGTAAGTGAATATAATTCAGCAATATTTCGAATCAGTTCCCAATTAAAATTGTGTAGAGAAAAAAGTATCTGATGAAGATTTATTGGAGAAAACATTTTCCACTTTTCACGCATCTAATGTGCTCCTGCAGCAGCAATATCGTGAAAAGGGTTTTAAGAAATATTCTGAACTGATTTCTTGTCTTCTTGTTGCTGAACAAAATAATGAGCTTTTGTTAAAAAATCATGAGATACGCCCAACTGGTGCCACCCCATTACCCGAAGCAAATGTGACAGCCATAATTTCAATAATGGACGAAATCGAGGCCGAGGTAATGGCCGAGGTCGTGGACGTGATAGAAACCGTTACAATAATCGTGGTGGTCGCATGAAAGGTACAACTCACCACCAGAAGTGGGAGAGCAGTGACGAGAAAAATAGAAACCAAAATAAACAAAAAGTGGACAACAAGTGCTACCGTTGCGGCATGAAAGGCCATTGGTCTCGTACCTGTCGTATTCCAAAACATCTTGTTGATCTTTATCAAGAATCATTGAAGAATAAAGAGAAAAAGATAGAGACAAATTTTATTTATAATGATGGCCTTGACCATAGTCTTGTTGACAATGGTTTTACTGATTTTACCACTTTAGATGTTACTGATTTCTTTGTCAATCACCCTGAAGGTGATACTAGTCATTTAGTTAGTGATGAAAATGTCCAAGAATAAATCTCTTAATTGTCTACTTTGGTGTAATAAATTTTTATTTGTTGTTTTCAAATAAAAATATTTATTATCAATATTTGTTTTCATGATCTTTATATTCCATAAATATTGAACTTAAAATAAACAATTAAATAAATATATAATGCATCTCATTTGGAATTTTTGCTTTCTTTGAAGAAAATAGACGTTTCAAAAATCAATAACAAAGAACTATGTCTGGCAGACAGTGCAACAACACACTCCATATTTAAAGATAAGAAATATTTTTCTTATTTAATAATAGAAAAAACTCATGTTAGTACTATATCTGGTACTACAAAGTTAATTGAAGGCTCTGGAAGAGTAACAATAATTTTACCAAAAGGAACAAAATTTTGCATTGATGATGCATTATTTTCTCCAAAGTCTCAAAGAAACTTGTTAAGTTTTAAAGATATTCGCCGAAATAGGTATCATATTGAGACTAGGAATGAAGGTAATAATGAATATTTGTATCTTACAAATACTGGTTATGGAAAGAAAATCGTATTAGAAAAATTACCTTCTTATTCCTCTGGGTTGTATTATACATATATTAATACAACTTAAATATATACAATAGTAAATCAGAAGTTTACTAATCATGATAATTTTGTTATTTGGCATGACCGGTTAGGCCATCCCGGTTCTATAATGATACGAAAAATATTAGAGAATTCATGTGGTCATTCTTTGAAGAGCTAGAAGATTCTTCAATCAAATAAATTTTCATGTGCTGCTTGTTCTCAAGGCAAATTAATTATAAAACCGTCACCATTAAAAATTCGTACCGAATCTCCTGCATTTTTAGAACACATACATGGTGATATTTGTGAGCCAATTCACCCACCATGTGGACCATTTCGATATTTCATGGTATTAATTGATGCATCAACTAAATGGTCACATGTATGCTTATTATCAACTCGCAATTTGACATTTACGAAATTATTTACAGAATTAATTTGGTTACGAGCGCATTTTCCAGATTATCCTATCAAGACGATACGTTTTGATAATACTGATGAATTTATATCCCAATCATTTAATGATTATTGTATGTCTATTGGGATAAGTATTGAACATCCGGTAGCTTATGTTCATACACAAAATGATTTGGCAGAATCATTTATTAAGCGCCTTCAGTTAATTGCAAGGCCATTGCTTCTGAGAACTAAACTCCCAACATGTGCTTGGAGACATGCTATTTTGCATGCTGCAACATTAATTCGCATAAGGCCAACAAATTATCATGAGTTTTCTCCCCAACAAATAATTTTTGGTCGAAAATTAAATATTGCCCATCTTAAGATTTTTGGATGTGCAGTTTATATTCCAATTGCTCCACCACAACGCACAAAGATGGGTTCTCAAAGGAGGTTGGGAATATATATTCAATATGAATCTCCATCTATAATAAAATGTATTGAGCCAAAAACTGGAGATTTATTTACGGCTCGTTTTGCTGATTGTCATTTTGATGAATCAGTTTTCCCAACATTAGGGGGAGAAAATAAACAACCGGTCAAAGAAACTAATTGAAATGAATTATCATTATTTCATTTTGATTCTCGTACAAGACAATGTAAACTGGAAGTTCAATAGATAATTTATTTGCAAAATTTAACAAATCAGTTGCCAGATGTTTTTACTGATTCAAAACGTGTGACTAAGTCACATGTACCGGCTGCTAATGCTCCAATTCGAATCGATGTCCCTAAATGACCTTCTACCACTAGTAATGAATTAAAGGCACCTGCAAAACGCGGTAGACCTGCTGGTTCCAAAGATAAAAATCTTCGAAAAAGAAAAGGGACAACTAATCAAGATGGCAAAATCGAGGAAATTGAAAATTCTGAAAAAACTCCAGAAAAGAAAACTTTTGAAAAGTTTTCTAACATGACAAATAATAAACTTTTAGAAGAAGTTCAGGTACCTGAAAATTTTGATAATCATGAGATTTCAATCAATTATGTCATGACTAGAGAAAGATTGAACCGATATACAACTAACATCGACAATAAATTTGCCTATACTACAGCAATTTCTATCATGAATAAAAATGAGGATCATGAACCAAAGTCTGTAGATGAATGCAGACGTAGAAATGATTGGCCAAAATGGAAGGATGCAATTCAAACAGAGTTAAATTCACTGGCAAAACGTAAAGTTTTTGGACCAGTAATACGCACACCTAAAGAAGTGCAACCAGTAGGTTATAAATAAGTATTTGTGCAAAAACGAAATGAGAAAAATAAAATTGTGCGATACAAGGCACGATTGGTCGCACAAGATTTTTTCTAAAAACCTGGCATAGATTATGAGGAGACATATTCTCCCGTGGTGGATGCAACAACTTTTCAT
This sequence comes from Mitragyna speciosa, assembly GCA_024721245.1. Lineage (NCBI taxonomy): Eukaryota > Viridiplantae > Streptophyta > Magnoliopsida > Gentianales > Rubiaceae > Mitragyna > Mitragyna speciosa. Next base: position 19,721 of record JAMWEH010001124.1, read on the forward strand.
TATTTGCTTAATTTGGCAGCAAATGAATGACTTGAAATGCGTCTCATGGATATAGTAACAGTCTATTTGTATGGCTCACTTGATAATGATATTTACATGAAAATCTCTAAAGGATTTACACTACCAAAAGGTCATGATTCTGGTTCTCGAGAACTTTATTCAATTAAATTGTGCAAATCTTTATATGGGTTGAAACAGGTTAGACGCATGTGGTACAATCGCCTTGATGAATATTTGATGAAACAAGGCTATATGAATGACATTATTTGTCCATGCGTTTTCATTAAGAAATCTGGATCCAAATTTATAATCATTGCAGTTTATATTGATGATTTAAATATTATTGGAACTCTTGAAGAGATTAAAAATATTGCTAATTACTTGAAACAAAAATTTGAAATGAAAGATCTTGGAAAGACAAAATTTTGTCTTAGATTACAAATTGAACACTTAGAAAATGACATCTTTTTGCATAAGTCGACTTATACAGAAAAAGTGCTTAAACAATTTTATATGGCAAAAGCCACACCCTTTGAGCACACCTATGATTGTAAGATCACTTGATGTGCATAAAGATCCTTTCCGACCTCGTGAAAATAATAAAGAGATGCTTGGTCCAGAAGTACCGTATTTTAGTGCTATTGGAGCATTAATGTATCTTGCAAATCATACACGTTCTGATATATCATTTGCTATGAATCTACTTGCAAGATATAGTTCTTCACCTACCCGAAGGCATTGGAATGGCGTTAAACATATATTTCGCTATCTTCAGGGTACAAAGGAATATGGGTTTTTATTATTCCAATGCACTCAAAGCTGATCTAATAGGTTATGCAGATGTTGGATATTTATCCGATCCTCATAACGCTCGATCACAAACTGGGCATATATTCACATATGCTGGTATAGCTATTTCATGGCGTTCCATGAAACAAACTATAGCTGCCACTTCTTCTAATCATGCTGAAATATTGGCAATTCATGAAGCAAGTCGAGAGTGTTTTTGGTTAAGATCTGTGATATATCATATTCGAGAGGCATGCGGTTTTGCCATTAAACAAGGAAGTTCCTACTACTTTATTCGAAGATAATGCTGCATGTATTGCTCAATTGAAAGAGGGATACATCAAAGGTGATAGAACGAAACACATTTCACCTAAAGTTCTTTTTTACTCATGATCTTCAAAAGAATGGTGAAATTTGTGTTCAGCAGATTCGTTCGAAGTGATAATTTGGCAGATATATTCACCAAATTCACTACCGACTTCAACATTTGAAAAGCTGATCCACAAGATTGGAATGCGACGACTGAAAGATGTCAAATGATGTGCTCAAGAGGGGGAGTAATTACACGCTGCATTTTTTTTTCCTTAACCAAGGTTTTTTTTTAGACAGTGTTGTATTCAGAAGAATGTACTCTTTTTCCTTCACTATGTTTTTGTCCCACTGGGTTTTTCCTAGTAAGGTTTTAATGAGGCATTTTTCTTAAAGATGGACATCCAAGGGGGAGTGTTATGAAATATTTAGTGGATGTCCACCCATGTTCACCCCATGATCTTCTCTATTATTCATTGTAACTCCCACTATCCCATAATCTTCCACATTATCCCTTATAACTCCCACTACCCCCTGATCTTTCATTAGTTCATATAACTCATGTAACCTACATTTAGGGTCCTTATGACCTTTAATATGGAGGGGATGAACCTCAAGCCTATAAATAGTGGCTTATATGCAATGAAAAAGTAAGAAGAAAAGAAGTGAAAATATTGCTTCATTTTACTTTGATTTTGTCATTACATTGTCTTCACTTTTATAGCTAGTTATAAGTTGCTTTATTTCTACTTTAGTAGTGCTATAATACTACTAATTTTATAACAAGTTTAACACTTTTTTATTTATTAATACACCTTGATAAATTATAACTAATGACTTCCTAATTCTTAATGCCCACCCATAAAACAGGCGATTACTACGTTCGATCTCAGTCTGCGTCCGCGTGTAAGCAAACGTTGTACTTGCTACTACTAACAAACGACACACTCTCTTCTTAAACGCCCTGCACCAAATTCAAATACCCCTCTTAAACCCCTAACTCTAAATTCATTCAGTCTTCAGCAAAAACCAATTCGATGCGAAAATTAAACAGTCCTGCACAAGCTCTTGATACAAAGCAAAAGGAATGCTCAAAATTTGCAGGCTGAATTTCTGTTAGATGGTGATGAGTCAGCTTCCAAATTACCACGTATTAAAATTACTGGGCCTTCTGAAGATTCAGAAAAGAAGGCATCCCTTTTACCCCTTTTAATTTTTGTTTCTTTTTTAATCTTATTTTATGATAATTACGTGGAATTTGGCGATTATGGTGCAGTGTACTTATGATGTTCTTCATTTTGCAACTAAATGTGTTATTTTGTAGTTGAGTTTTGTGCCGTCTAATTGTTGAAAAAGTTAGGATCTTTTTGCGCTTGTATATATGTTTAATTTTGTTTCAATTGGGTTTCTTATGATGATGCGTTTCTTGCCTGTAACGGTTACTTTTCGTTAAGCTCAAGGCTTTGATGTGATGTTTGAATTGGTGAAGTTGAATGCTTTTTATTCACCTAGTAATTTGCATGTTAACGAATTTCCGGTTTTGGTTGAGAGTATTATTTATTCATGTAGATTTTGCTAAGTAGCTTTGCTGGTTTTTGTTCAGATTGCTGTGAAGAGAGTCAAAGATGTAGAAATTTGTGTTCCTATAGTTTATGGAACAATTGCATTTTGGCTTGGTAGGAAAGCCAGTGAGTGAGTAAAATTGTAATCCTGAGCTGCTTTTCTTCTTCTTTTCAATATCCTTTTTGTGGGGGAGAGAGAAAGAGAGAAGGGGGGGGGGGGGGGGGTTTGGTTGCTGATTGTTGGCATAGTTTTGATTGATTGATGTGAATTAGGACTCAGTCACATAGGTGGACAGTATATGTCCTTGTGGCCAAATGAGGATCTTGGTGTAGCAATTAAGAAAGCTGTGTTTTAATTGCATCCAAGCTTTAACAATCCTGTGAGAGTTGTTCAATCCTTGCCTTTTGAGTTAATGTGGTTGGGGTGAATTTGAAATTTCTCTCTCTCTCTCTCTCTCTCTCTCTCTCTCTCTCTCTCTCTCTCTCTCTCTCTCTCTCTCTCTCTCTCTATGTTTTCTTATAATTGCTTGAGTTTCAAAATTTTACATTATGCTGTGTTCCTTTCTAGGTATTACCATTTGAAGTTGTATGTGGAAGAGGGTGGTGGACCCCAGTCAACTAAAAAACCTGTTGTTGTGGAAACTTACAATGAGATTGTTTTCCCCTAACCACCTGTAGATTTCTTAACTCCCTGTACAGAATCATCCTGCAATTGTTGTGCCCTGACTTCCTGCCACACTCAATTTGCTTCCAGGTATAACTCTTGTTATTACATGATATGCACACTAATAATTGTTTTGAAAACTCATTTATGCTTGAACTTCTCAGTTCCAGTTGAAGGTATGCATGGAACTGGCCTAGGTAACACAAAAGCTCATACACTTATTCCCTGATTCATGAGTTTCTCAGAGGCAGACGAGCTGCTAAAGCTTGCTGGAGCTCGTCAACAGGTGAAGATTCATTTGTTCTGTTGTCTTACAAGCTATCAATTGCTCGAGTTATCTCCATTTAGTTAGGGCGTTGTGATTGCAAAAATAATGAATTTGCACTTGATGAAAGCAATTCGTTTTGCTACTTTATTTCATCAATAAAAATGTTCGTTGGATGATGGATATTGAAAATTTGAATTGAATTGTTGGGAGAACACCTCATGGAAGGAACCGTCCCTTGTCATTTCCATGTTGCAAAGATTATGCGGCAAACTTGTGTCTGAAGTTTGAGAAGGTTGACTTTTCATTATTTTTTTTTCACCTTTTTTGCAAACATTCGTAACACAAAGTTTTGCAATTGTTTGTTGATAAGCATCTTGATTTTTGGATTATTGATTAATAAATGTGCATTGTCCATCTGAGTCATTCTTGCTTTTTAAACATGACGGCAAAGTTGGCGCTTTCTTGTGCTCGTTCATATAGTGAATCAACAGCATCATGAATGTAATAGGTGCAAGCTCACTTAACAATTAAGCACGGTTAGTGGGCTGCCTCAATCATCTAAACCAGCCTCTGGTTAGTGTATGTACAAGATTGTGTAAGTCAGCATTCAGCGCATGCATTCTTTGTTAGATGGGGTTAAGAAATCAGCGCATATGTCAAGTTCATTGTATATTGAACTGAGTTGATCTTAGGAAGCTTGCCACCTTTTTTCAACCATTTCTCTTTTAGCCAGTGTCATCTTTTGTCATTTTCTCCTCCTAATGTGGTTGGGCAGGGACTGCTATCTTTTTCTGTCAGCGTTGTATGTCTATCAGCAATAGATGTTAATGTAATGTATGATTTGCCCAGTAAATAAGATTATCTCTGGGTTGTTTAGTTTATATGCTAATGTCTCTTTCTATGAATGAAACTTTTGATGACTGTCTGCCAATTGGAGACCTTCGTCAGAGTCAGTTAATGGGCATTGTGGTGTGGCAGCTGTTGACTAGATTTTTTGTTGTGTGTTGAAACTCATTGTAAAATTATAATGCAAAAAATTTATTCTTCAATACACGAAATATCATTTTGCATTGTCTTCTGGGGTGGGCAACTCATGTTTAAGTAGCCCATTAGAGCTTGGTTTTGGTGAGCTGTATAAGCATGATGCCTGTGGTCTGATACTTGTAACCAAGTGTTTAACCAGTTATTTTGTCTATAATCATGATCAGTATATTGTGGTGGTGTTCTTAAAGTGGCTTTTAAAGCTGCCTTTTTCGATACTTTTTTCTTAGACTCCTTATTAAGCAATAAATTGTTCTTTGATCTATTTGAATTTAGCATCTGTTCATCATTGATTTAATTTCATCGTAGTACATTTTGAGACTGGTTATACGAGTTTTGCGTCCTCCCCTGCTGACCTATAGATTAGTTTGGGTCTTTTGTGTCATTATAGTCGATAGAACTCAGTTTTCCTTTTGTAGTTTGCGTTTTAGCTGGTTGAATCAGACAGCACGACCGGCATACTAGTGGGTTGTTTATAATTCACAATAATACAAAGCTAAAGTCTATTGCCTGCCAAGGAGCATTGCGAGATAGCAATGAACTTTGGTTCTAGGATTAGGTAGTTTAGTTGTTGGGAGTGTTGGTTTGATGATTCAGATGATTTATGTGGTTGAAAATCGATTCTTGTGCTGCCCCCAAGCAGCTCTCTTTCTCAGAGGGTTTGAAGGCAAGAGTAACATGGCTTTCACATGCTAATCTCTGAACATTCTTGTCATCATCAAATAGCAGCAATTGTCTTTTATTCATTAGGAGATATGGTTCTTGCCTGCAGTCACATTCCCATTCACAGATCAGGGGAGAAGCCATTTTATGATTATTACAAATTGACCTGTCTCATTCAATATGAACTCCACATTTTTCTCCAGTTTCTTGAATTCTTTGAATTGTTAAAGAGGCTAGTCAGATACTTACAAGACTCCGATTTTTCACGCTGTTAAATAGACCAACTTAATCCTGTTTTAGTTTGACCTTCATAATTTTCTCATTTTTTATTTATATTTTGACTCTTAAAATTGTCAATTAGTTGGGCTTAAGCTTGAACCCTGATGCTTCTTGGAGTTAGGGCCATGTCGGGGGGCGACATTTTCTGTGTTTTGTCAATTAAACGGGGCATGGCAGCTTTCTTGGCCTCAGAACATGGAATGTAACTCTTTTTTATGCTCAAGCTGAGCATGTCCAGAAGTAATAGTGCTTTTATTTTAATTATAGCTCCATATCTGCTACCATCATTCTTGTTTCTGCTACATGGAGCTTATATTTCAGCAGGTTCACGTGGGAGGTTCTTCTTGTTGAAACATTCATCTCTATTTCCAACTATTTCTGCTAATATAAAGATCCGCAACATGGAAAATAATTTGAGTGGAAAATGGCCAAACCTTCCAGCTATAAGTGGAACAGTGTTTAACAGTCATGAACAGAATGCTTCACAAAAATGTAACGTCCATTCTTAGTCATGAATTGTCTTTCTCTATTGATTTATCTAGCTTCTAACAATATAATCCTAACTAATTGTGTTTTTAATAGTGTTATATGATGAAATTTTTAAAAAAAACTTACACAAAGTTTGAAACTACCTTACAGACTTGTTGTGTTTAGATAATTGTTTTTGGGGTAATAATTTTAGATATTTTCTAATTAAATATATGTGCGTGAGGGGAAAAAAAAAGTGATTAAAAATGGTGTTTGAAATTTTTTAAAAACGTGTTCTCTTAGAAAACTTGCCCAAACAAACAAAGCCTTCAAATTTTAAAGCACTCAACTTCAAGAGCGGAAGAGCAACAAGTGTTACAAGTTCCATTTGAGACAAGTTGATACTCTTGATTTAAGAAGGTAAAAATGAAAAGATAAGATTGAGTTAGCAACTTTAAATTTGAAATGAAAAAATGAGGTCATTTTGAAGTAAAAAGAAGGTAAAAATGAAAAGATAAGATTGAGTTAGCAACTTCAAATTTGAAATGAAAAAATGATGTAATTTTGAAGTAAAAAGAGGTTACGCTATCATTATAGAGTTATATTATCATTTAATAGAGTTATATTATGATTCACACATACTTTAAATTGTCTAAAATGGTAAAAGTGTTCTAATTATCTGGAATGGTAAAAGCTCGACTTGCAAGGGATTAGATCCGGGAGGGAGTTCGTGATTGTGAAACTTATATTACGCGACTGCATTTCGTAGACCCCACGTTTGGGAATATGACGAAACAGATAAGCCTAAAAACTACTTCCCTGTATATTTGAAAAAATAAAGAATAACTACTGTTTGTCGTCTTGAATTTCAATGCTGCTATTTGCCGAATACCGACCAAAATTCTTAATTTAAACAGGACAATTTCAAGGGGCAGGGTCCCAAGTAGTTGCTATTTCAATTGTCTGAGATAATTAAACTCTTAGGACTAGGTATAATGGAGAACATTAAATTAAAAAAAACTGATTTTTTAAGATGCACAGCTACCATGTTCAAATGTAAATTTGGCATAAGCTCTCAAAATTTATTTGATTTCTTTGGCCGATCACATTCTGATCATCAATTTGAGACATTATGATAGATTAGACATGAGGTATGGTACTTGAAGCCTTGCTTGCCCACTTTCCCCTTCTTTCATCCTCGAACAAGAAAAAGAAGTACAAAACGTTAGATGCCATCAATATGGCGATGTTGAATTACCTGGACTTCTACTTCAGTCTTGTTTCTTGCTCATTTTTAGCTGAAAGTGCAGAATCTCTGGATTTCATCTAGATAGGAGAAGGGTTTTGTTCTTGATGATCTGGGCAGGAACATCCACCAGATGACCATCCTTTTTGTTCAATTTAAAGACAGGACGAAGCTACTCCAAAATTTTGTGCCAGTGGTCCAGTACTATATAAGACCATTAAATACAAAAGACAAACTTGACACTCATTGATTCATTCTCTTCTCCCCCCGTTCATCCACTTCATTCATTCATTCATTCATCTGGCACACTAGCAAGATCAAATGTAGTTGGAAGACTAAATTATGTCATGATAATAGGTAAAGCTACAAAAGAACATCCCATATGTAAATCCCCTTGAAAAGATGGAGACTGGTGACCTTGTTCTCGGCCACAGATATAGCTAGCAAAAGATATAGTTCGTACATTTCAACCACTGATGATATATGACGAATATAAATACATTGAACTTGAGGGGGCAAAAAACTAAGAATGAATTGAATTTTTCTTTACCCCTGCTCTTAAATTTAAACTAACCAGGAAGAAGCCAAGAAACTAGTAGGTCATGGCTGATTGATTAATTTGATTTAATTTCATCCTACTCCGGCAGTTATGGAGGTGGAAACCGGTAACTGAGGATATATTGAGGAGTATCGCTAACGACTATAGTTGCCGAAACTCGAAAGGCGTTTCTTTGATTGCTTTATCCGTGCAAGCCAACAGGCTCACATCCGTCATCTAACCAACTAATAACACGGTTTCAATACTTCATTACGTGAACATACGACCTTACAACTTACGTACCCTCTATGCATGAGTTAAATGTACGTTATCCTAATCCTCTCTATGATTAATGAGACAACTACACAAATAAACACACGGTCACATATATACATCTATATATATATAGAGAGAGAGAGAGAGAGAGACTACAGTGGTCCATTTGTCTATAGGAGAGGTAACAAAAAAAAGAGCAAACGACCAATGGGAAATGAGACTGAATGGCCTCGTACAATACTACCCAAAAGAAACATCTATGCTCATTAGTTTGTTGCCCCCACACTCCACATGTTTTTGTTCCATATCTTCTTCTTCTTCTTCCCCCATAAATACCACTCCACCCCCTTCAATTCTTCCCCACCACCTTCAAATCCTTCATTCTCTTTAGCACTTTTTCTCAGTACATCTCTTTTGTGACCGGCCCTTCTTCTCATCAAACCAATAAATGGCTTTAAAGAAAGGAACAAAACATACTACTCAAACGCAAGCCCTCAAACAAATCCTCAAAAAGTGTTCAAGTTTTGGAAGGAAGACCGGCTATGATCATCACGACAATAGCCTTCCCCATGATGTCCCCAAAGGCCATTTTGTAGTATACGTTGGAGAGAATAGGAGTAGATACATCATTCCAATATCATGGCTGGCAAACGCGGAATTCCAAAGCTTACTGCAACGAGCTGAAGAAGAGTTCGGGTTCAACCATGAGATGGGACTCACCATTCCTTGTGATGAAGAAGTATTTTGCTCTCTATTTTCCATGAACAGATAAAAAAGACTCAGGAGAGTTGATGATAATGATGATGAAGGAGTTTTCTCATTATGGCAGAGCACTGAGGTTTATAATGACATAGATGGGCTGGTTTGATTAAGCTAAGTAGTGCATCGGATATATTTTTCTGACGAGTTAAAAACTGATTTCTCCTCTCCAAAAAAAAAAAAAAAAAACTGATTTCTTTTTTTCCTCAGTCCAATTTGTATATCTATGAAATTCGAGACTTTTATCAGTGGCGTGTGGCAATGTTTGCACCCTTGGAAATTGGAAATTTCTCATGTTTGTTATGAAAAGCAGGAGGGAGGTTTTCGTATTATTTTTTGCCTTCTACGTAATGTGAAGTTGAGTGATATTACCTTGACAGAAACTTGACAGCTTGCATTTTTTTGGAGAATTCGCATGCTTCTTTTTTTTTTTTTTTTGGACAATTCGCATGCTTCGTTAATGTAGTAGAAAATGCAGTCAGGCAAGGTTTACGTGTCAATCTGCAAGTCGTACGTAGTGTGGAATTATGACATTTTAGCACGATGAATGGTTGAAATCGATACTAGAAATCCTCAGTATCTAACCAATCAGTTTGCAATCAAGCAATGAATTGGGTTCACGCGTACATGGTGGAAAAGAGCTATAGTTTGAAAGGGATGTCTATAACCTTTTTTTTTTTTTTTTTTTCCTACCAGGTCATTTTTAATAATGGACAATGTGAGCGCTTTAAAAGGGAAAGATGTCCTTTTGAAAAATGAGGATGGATGAAAAGGGAAATCAGAAGAAGTTAAAATTGAAGCGTATTCCAAAGAATATTGAACTATATCGTTCAACCTCTCAGTTATTCGACCATCAAGTGCATTATGCAATATGACAAGAAAGGGATGTTTTTTGCTAACTAGGATGTTGAAATGGTGAAAAATAGATTTAATTATGAATTAAGAACTTATCACATATGCATTGAAGGCATGCAACCTAAAATGCTAAAACTGCTAGTGATACATCATAAGGAGGCTTTCTCAAAGAAAAGTATTTGAATAAATTCAAGCAATGTGAGAATAATAAGTTCAATCCTCGCCCTTTGGACGTTTTTTCTCGTGGTTTTTTGCATTGTGTTACTGGCTACATGGTAGGTCAAATTTCATTGTCATATCGCAAAAGGAGATGAAAAATATTTGAAGCTAGATATCTCCGATTTCTTTGTGTATAATGAATTACCAGAAAAGTCCTTACATACTCCAAGAAATATGCATGCCACCATTATATTTTCAAACTAAAAACTAAAAGAAAACGAGAAATCTCAAAATTTCTAGTGAAAAAAAAAATTCATCAAAAGAAAATATCAATTAGTCCTCCCACAATTAAAAAATGGTCCACACTGAATTTTCTTTTCATTTGGTCCATGATAGTATTAGTGTATTCTCGACTATTAATTCTTTCCTTTTTAATGTTAACCTTGTGTCTAAAAGGTCCCATATGCTATCGCACCCACTACCCAGAAGTGATAAACATGACCCTGCATGATGGTCAACGCGTTTCTTTGTTTAATTCTTTGCTCTTAATATCTAGAAGAACAATTGGTCCATTGGCCCCCCAAAAAATGCTCTAAATCTGAATTGAGTAGGGCATTTACTCCTTTAGTTAATTAATATTAATCTTTATCCATTATTAGTGTACCATGCATCCACATTCTTTTGTCAACTGCTAAATCAACTTGCAACATTTATAACCATGCCAAGAAACTGAAAGAACACTCTCGCATTCTGCTTGGCAAAAGAAATGGTTAAAGGATCACACCTTTTCATAGATGAATTTGTATTATATATGCATCAATTTTTTCTTTCTATCATAATTAGAAAGATGGCATATCATGTTATGTGTATTTAAGGCTATGTCCAAAAAGCTAATGATGAAATGGACGGGCTCAGAAAAGCATATGATGATGATGATGGTATCACAGCGAATGTGGATAATGAGTTCATGATTAAACAATGTTTTTTTGCTTTTTGGAAACTATATATTTCAAGTCTCAGAGAGAAGGTCAGTATTTTTATAATTAATTCCAAATTCTTTGATGAATATTAATGCGTAAAATACTCAGTTAGATCAATCTATTCCATCAATCATCAATTCTTTGATCAGTATAATTTGACAATTTGGTCAAGACATGAAGGAAACATATTCTTCCTTCCACATGCAGTTGGGACCATATGAGAGACTCCAAACGATCCCTTATTTTCATGGCTTAATATAAGTTCTCTCAGTTAATTGTTTGGACATTAATTAAGTAACAGGAACTGATTAAGACAACTTCTCGTGGAATTAGGGAGACAAAGAGCACGTGCTACTTACTCTGATTGAATAGAACAAAGGCGTTAATCCCTCACATCATCCTTTAATCACAATTCAAAAGGTTATGATGACAGTAGCTGCAATTATACAAACCAATTGGAGAACAACAGCTTTTGCACTCGCTTTATTATGTATATGTATATAGTTTATCAGTTGCTTTCATGGTTTAGTATTGTCATTCTTTCTTGACATTTTCCGTTCCCTAATGAATAAAGGCATTCATCCTTCTATTTTGTTTTTTTAGGGAAAAAAATTACAAACTAAACTATCATGAAGCACAGACTTATCCAAACTTATGGTTAGAACATGCTACGAGTATTATACTATATGAAATGACTTCTACAAATTTTTGTGGGCCTTTAATTCTTACTTTGAAAAAAATAAATTAAACTTTTACCGGTGAAAGTTCTCTCTCCCTCTCTCTCCCTCTCTCTCTCTCCCCCCCTCCCACCCTTCGTTTTGGGGGTTGCAATTATTGAAAAAAATGAAAGATTTATTTGCTTAGATGTCTAACTGCTACGTGCGGTGTAGCCGTGTAGGTCATCTCAAGCGATCAATTATTCTAGGTTTCAAATTAAGTAATATCATTCTTTAGCCATTTTATTTTTCAATTCTCCACCAATTCAGTTACCCCTTTAGATTCGTGAAAGTCAAATGTTACTTAATGGGAAGTGAATCTAGAGCAATCTTGAACAAAGATTTGTAAACCACCAATTCCTCTTCACTTTCTCCCGTCTTTGAGTCAAAAAAGCATTTCTATTAGAAACCACCAACTTCAACACATTTCATGGTGGATAGGATGGATCATGTCCGTCATAATTAATTGTCAAAAACACCCATTATAATTCAAGGACAGAGAAAAAGAGGGATGCTTAGACAAGTAGTAGTCAAAATTTAACCCTATTCCAATCACTATGAGTGGTCCATTCATCTATCTGGAATTGACTTCTTATGCATCTTGACCATCAAGTATCCATACCTAAGTCAACATCAAACAAGGCCGGCTTAATTAGTTGCAGTTTCACACAGTTATTTTGGTCCTTAGACCTCCCAAAAACCAAATAACTTCGTACTTTCGGCGCACTTCGGAGAGTCAACGTTGATCCCTATTAATCAAGAATTTCAAAATGGAGTTTGGAGGACTAAAGAAAATATCCCAATTGCTTTTTCTGGAGAAGCATCGATTAGTTTTTGAAATTGACGCGTTGATAGTGTACTACATTTTCTGTACTACATTTTCCAGCTAACTTTGATCGATACAGCTTGTTCGCTAATGGTCTCTTTCTGTGGGTTGTGCAGTGTCTCCATGCATTGTTCATGCACAAATGTGAGGCAAAAGACAAGAGGAGACACTATTGTTCGTAAAGTGAGCTTGGGTTGGGTTGGATTGGTCTGAGTTGTAGGGAAGATATGTTGCCCTCCCAAACACAGCATAATACTTTTGCTAGAAGTGTTTAATGCATACATGAATACTTCTATATTGTGGTGCTTTCAACATGTACCAGTTACCACAAGAGGGAAGAAAATCAAATTAAAAGCCTTGCAATTTGTAATGAACTAGAATTCCAACTGCTCTGTCAATTTTGATATTTTATATTAGTACATACACGTGCGAATTTGTATTCTGTAGGCTCCTATCCCCATTGTGACACGAAAGAATTCATAGCTACGGTCATTTTAGAGTAAGATAAATAAGTTATGGAATAAGGAGAGTTTTTGATTTGTACTGTTCCCTTTAACATGAGATTTGACTGGATTTCGGGAAAGGGAGTTGGTGAGAAACATAAATAGGGAAATTGATGAATATCTCGAGTAAGAGCTATTTGTCAGGAGAAATTTTTGTCTTCTGAAATGCGACAGGCGACTATAATCTGAGAGATAAATAGGTTAAGAAGAAAATTTTACTTTCAATAATATAGGCGTCGTAAACAAGCTTCTTCACGAAATTGTGTAGAAGTTGACGATATCCTCAGAGAAAGATGGTTAATTAGTTCAGTAAAGACGTGACATCTTCCCCAGCAGAAGATGGAATTGAAGAAACAATCAAAATCCCACCCGTGATGCTTGATTGCCTTTTTTTTTAAGCTTGGGCTTGAAGAAGATAAAATTGGTATACAAACTCTAGCCCAAGAGCCTTACACCAGTAAGGATAGCCATTTTTTTGCCCTACCCTTGACCTTTTTCATTTGCCCAGTCATAGAAGGACAGCAATGGGGCTAGGGACAGGTTCCCAAATGTTACTCCATGAAGCCCATAGTTGGCCATTAGAAATCCTACTGCTTGGCGATTTCTTGTAGCCCCTTGGTATTCTTCAGAATAAAGGTCTAGTCAGGCTAGCATTCAATAGCGTTCAACAAACATTAATGGAAACTTATTAAACTTAGGTCCTTGCACCTCCGCCCATTGTTAACATGGAAAATCCCACTTTAGATATGCATACAAAATTAAACTTCAGCAACCACACAGACTCAAATATGAAATCTGAGGAATTTAAGCCCAAAGCTTCCCCATATTTCTACACAGTTGTACTAAGAACAACTTCCAAAACTGGAGAATATAGCAACAGTTTTGCAGCTATTGTATACATTGGGTTGAAACGCTTTTCTACGTTGGAACCGCCCCACTTCTCAAAAGCAACATAATTTTCCTGGCGTTCAAATTAGCATTAGGGAACAAACAGGTAAAGTGGTTTAGCAACCGACCAATAATTTTTAGTTCAGTAACCTAGTAGTTCTCTAGCAAATTTTTTGGGTATTTGGCCCATAAGCACAAGGCAATGGGGAAGGCAGAGGTGTTTTCTAGAGCAGTTGGGTAGTTATGACAAGCCACTCGGTACGTTAAGTATCCAACTATATTCAGCTTCGATCTAATCCTGCTTACCATTCAAATTCTAGATAAATCCTGTTAACAACGCTCAAATCTTGCATTACCTGCTCGCATTGGGATGGATCAGAACACTCTATGCAGAACCAAAACAAGGAAACGAACAGGAGGAAGTTTGCCACATTTACTTCCAGGCTAGATCAAGTACTAACGGCAATTCAGGTAGTACATCTCTAATTTAAGACCAGCTAAAACGAAATAATAATTAGAAAATCATTCGTGTCTACATCAGGTCCAGCAAAATTTAAAAACCATACACAACTAAAATCTCAAGGCCAGAAGACTCGTCATATACCAAACTGCCTCAGCAGGCTACAGAACAGGGGTTTTGGTGATTACCCATGCACGGCGTACCAATTTCAATGCACTAAAGATTACAAACCATTTCTGCATGATCACCGCCTTACAGGCGGCACAACACCCCTACCAGGTGGAGCACCACGACCAGCAGCTTGAGCCTATAGACAAAGATGTTATGGTCAAGCAAACTTCCCAAGAAAAAGATGAACAAATGGCATAATTTTTTTCTTTTTCTAGTATAATTAATTGTTCTTTCAAACAACTTATTTTTATTTTTTCCCATGTTTTTCCTTGAGCTGCACAAGTTTAATTTGAAGCGGCCATCCAGCATTTGACATGAAAAATAAATTTAGAATCACAAAAAATGCTCATCGACAAAAGGAACCAAGTAAGCAAATAGTAGAACTTACTCTAGCTCTCATGGCAACAGCACGTCCCCGTCCAACACCAAGTGCCGAGCCCTTGCCCTTCAAAAGGTTATATTAAACACATAAGTACGCTCAAAAATAAATTCAAGTAACATGGGTTAACAGTGAAAGTACCTTAATTCTAGCTTCTAGACGCTTGAACATAGGAGCATTCTTAAGCATATCTGGGATCACCATAAACCTGGAGAAATATTGTTCAAACTAGAATCAGAACACTGAAAGCAGTTAGAGAAGCATAAAATATTTTCAGATTAAATGGTACATACCTGACTTTGCTTCCCCGAATAAACACGTGCTCAAGTTGAGAGACCTTCCCATCCTATAAAGATACAGGTCAAAAATAGTATTCCATAAAACTTAAACAAATCAATAAAGAATAAGAAAATCATTTTCCTCATCACACTAATATGGAAAAAAATTTCCTAACAGTCTAACAAGCACACTACAAATTTCACATATATTTGCTGTTCCATATAGAAGAAGCAACATCCACTGCCGGTAAGCACAATTCTCTTTAACTGAACACGGTACCCAATGAAAAAAAAATCATGAAGGATTGGAAACATAAAATAAGATAGTGTGGTTAGAAGAGGGGAATCTGGTAGCTTGATAAGTCTACATTCTAGAGCTCTGATCAACTATCCCCACCCCCACCTCCCCCGCGAGCACCAAAGAAAACCTTTTTTTTTTATTTTTTTGGGGATTGGGGGGGGAGGGGGGGGAGCGGCTCTTTTAAGTTGGCTGCTTGAAAGAGTTGGGATATTCACTCATGAAGTCTTCTGTTATTTCTCCATTACAATATGAGTCAATATCACCAGATGGATCAACTACCTGACAAATTCTAGTAACTACCTTCTTCAAAGATGTCCAACCTCTACTCATGCATCCACAGACACATGGCCACAAGGCTTCAGTAAAATTCAGGAGACTTTAGTGTCAAAAAGTGTCTTTTTCGGGGAGAAGATTATACTTTTCCTACCACGGTGTTGTAGAAGAAGCAATGAGGATGACACTGAAAAAAATTCTGCCATATTAGGCAGTTCAAAACTGAAGTCTTGGACCTTTTGTGCAATAGTTCAGAGGCAAAAAGCAGAATACATCAGGATTAGCCTAGTTGGAGATGCTTGTTATATTAGTGCAGCAAAGATCCAAGGAATAATACCTTTAGGGAACTGTTCGGAAGCTGTCAACAATACCTTGAAGATAATCAGGGATCAAAGAGTTTTGATATTCTTTGGTGATGGACATAGGAGAAATTGGTTGCCCTTAAAATGCTTATAATTCTTGGAAATAATAGCAACCAATTTAGAGGAAAAAAATGCAGTGATATTCACTTATGAGAAAGAAGATGACTAATTTAATCGGAATTAATAAATAACACTGACATTCATTATCATAATAAAACACTTAAAATCCATAACACAGATTTTCGTAGGATTAATACAACCACAGGAACGTGTTCAAATATGATTCTCCAAGAAACATACAAAAACTTACAAAAGCAACACAAATTAAAATTTAATAGGATAAAACAACAAAATACGGAAACTTACTTCCATTAAAGCTTTTTAAAATTGCATTTCATCACAAACATAAACTTCTTACCAACAAAACCATTATACATTGTTCATAGACATATGTATATCTCCCAAAACACATTCCTCTTCACGTCACCCCAGTCCTCCTTTTAAGAAAAATTATGCCTAGGCTCTTATTTAACTAAAGATTCACATTATCTTATCACGCAACTCCTAGGTAGGCCTGCGTCTGTTCGATATAGGTACCAAAGTGAAAGAATTAGCATCTACTAAAAAGATCAATTAAAGACCTCTTAATATAGAAAAGCATTTTTAACAAAGAAAAGCATTTTAACAATCGATCTCCAACATAATTAAAAATAATAATAAGAAAAATTAGAATACCTTAGCAGTGAAAGTGATGTTTTCGAGCTGGCAATTCCAATTGTCTTCGCATTCGACCATGCTTCCTCTGTAGAGCTCCCCGCTCTTCAATTCCACTGTAACTATGTGTCCAGTAGCTTCGTGAAGAAGCTTCACCGGTATTCCTAAGCTCCGACTCATTTCTATTGCTTTTCCCTCTTACGCTCCCCCCCAAAACCCTAAACCCTAGCTCACCCACCAAAAAATGAAAAAAAAAAAACAAAAATCAATGCGCCACAATAAACAGTAAGGAATGCAATATATAACTTCGAATTTTGTAATTCCTTAGCCAGACGTGAAGATTAAAATATACACACAATTTATACAAAGATATCTAGCAAAATAAATGTGAAGAAAAATAGAGAAATTATGATTTCTTTTTTGAGAAAAAGGAAGGCGGGAAAGATAGATGAAACATACAAGATAAGGCTAACCTCGCCGGAAAAAAGTTGGCAGCTGACGGAAGACGAGGTGCTGCTCGGAGAATTGACTAGCAAAGAGGCAGAGAGCGGCGAGGAGAGGTGCAAAGTTTATGGGGGTCTTATAAGTGAAACTAGAGTGAGATCCGACCCATTCTATTAACTGAAACTGGGTATGGGTATGGGTTTGGATATGAGAATGGGCATGTTGGGTATCATGTTTTGGTCAATTCTTTTCTCATCGGTTGGCCATACTTATTTGCAGGCCTTTTCTTGGAGTTGGGATTGCAGGCCCAATTTCACTTCCACTTTTTTTGGGTCTTTATTTTCCCCTGCAGATCATGGCCTTACCAAAGGGCAATGCCAAACGAAATTAACTAACCTTAAAGAAACTAATGAGAAAGGTTTCCGTTAAATGGACCTATAGAACTTCACTCAATAATAACTAGTCTTTTAACCTCTAGCATTCAAATTTGGCAAGCATTTCCTCAAAAAAAAAAAAAAAAAATTGGCAAGCATTTTTTTTTTTCCCAATAGACAAAAAATATTAGATTAGAAGTTAAATTACGGCTAGAGGCACACCAAAAGGCATTGCTAAACAAAGTTAACCAACCACACAAACACTAATGAGAAAAATTTCACTCAATCTAAATATGGGACCAATAGAACCCAAACACTCAGGTGCTATATTTGCAATTATACTGTTTAGGTACTGCATTTGCAAAAAAGAATTATAATTGAATTCTAATTTTATAGGGATGGGTTGAATTCTCTAGGTGTATCTAAAAATTTAAATTCCAATTACTAATTCCGTCCCTAACGCTTAGTTTGGGAGTTCATAATAGAAAGGGAAAGAAGGGAAGGGAGAGGAATGAAAAGAAAAGAATAGAAAGGGAAGTGATCTTCTTTTTCATTTCCTTTTCTTTGCTTTCTGCCCAAATTTAAAGTTTTTAAAGAATGAAATGAGTTTTCCTCCCAATTCTTTTCTTTTCTTTCTTTCCTTCTAACTCCCAAACAAAATCATTTTTTCCCAACTCATTTTCTTTTCTTTTCTCCCCAACTCTTAAACAATAAACCTTTTTTTTTCCTTTCTTTTCTTCTCAAATCAAATCCTTACTCCCAAACTAGCTATAAGATTCGGGAACAAAAACGGGTCATATAAAAGCAAGAATAAAAGCAAAAACAAACTCTTTTTCTCTCTCCTCTTCGTCAGCTATGGCCGCATCTCTCCCTCCTCTGTAACCTATCATCGCCAGTTTCTCCTCTACCTCTGTCCTTCTTCCCCTCACATTCCGCCTCCCCTACCCTCCCCTTCCCCTTTTTTGACATCTTCTACAAATTTGGCTGCTAGTTTTTAGGTTTTTTATTGTAGTTTTAGGGTAGAAATACAAATTTTTTTCATGCTTGTTCTGTTAAATTAATCCTTAAAATTTTAGCCAGGGGTTTTATGTGTTAATT
>JAMWEH010002338.1:0-13535 GCA_024721245.1 Mitragyna speciosa
TTATCTTAAACATAAACATACTTAGAAGTAGAAGCTTTACTTGGCCTCTTCAACTTCTTAGTATAGAAACGAGCCTTACAATTCCCTTTCCAATAGAATTGGAAACATGTGCCTTTAGACTTGTCCTTTTGATCACACCTTTAAGCTTTGTCATAGCGACTTGGTCTTCTCAAGACCATGCTAGGACTTTCCTTTAACAAGCAATAAAGTGCCCTTTTCTTCCTTGACAGATTACTCCTTAGATATCTCATATCTAATGGTCCTAGATTGTGTATCAACAACTCTTTGAGATGCACAATCACAGACAAAAAGATCTATCAATTTGTGCTACTTTTATAGCTTAGGAATTATAGATGACATTATGATATAAGTAGTAATATCATTTGTTAGTGTATGCCCTAAAACCAAGTTAGGTTTTTGGGATTTTTATTACGCTTATTTCGTGTTATACTTATATATGTGGCATTTTCTTTGTCATTTAATACTTGTTATTAATATTACTTGTTTATTTGATAAAGTCCATAGAATATTAACTGTGTATAAGAGATTGTAAGAGTTACAATGATGAGACTCTTATTACACATTAAGTTATATTCTTAAATATCCCTAGTCGTAGTATTAATGAGATTGGACATCATTAATATGGGAAGACTAGCACATACTTTGCCTCTACTTATGGTAAGTAGTAGTTGATCTCGTCAACTATGGCGTGTGACACCTAAGCTGGTATGTGGATGCTTGTTAGAGAACAAGTTCATTGGATTGATCCGCCGAGAGTTACTATTCATAGTGCTAATGAATTATACTCTTAATGGCAATGGTGTAAGTGATCCTTAGACTTGAGATTACCATGGTATCTTGAGTGTGGATTGCTATGCTTTGACTCTATTGCTCGGTGCTCGTAAAAGAGTAGCCCATACGGTAGAGATTGGGTATAGTATGAAGCATGGAAGGATAGTGAGTAATCGATATAGGATTCACCACTCCTTATTATAGGAGAGTATATCCCGGATTGGCCACTTGTTGAAATATGACTTAAAGAATCTTTTGCGCAAAAGTGAAAGTATGACTTGAAAGAGTTTCAAGGTTATACTTTTATGGAAAGTTATATTTCGGGAACAAGAAATCATTAATTAGTCATTTAAAGAGTGCGCACTACACTCTTAGACTAATTGGGATATAGTGTGGTGAAAGGATATTAATTACACGGTAACATTGTCATTGATAGGTGTAGTCTACCATATGACTTTCCTATTCACTTGGGTGGTCATGATGCATTGCTAGACGCCACTCATGATCTATAAGTGCAAATTAATTAATTAGTGAATTAATGATAAATTAAAGTGTTAATTTATCTGGCTCTTAATTAATTAATTAATGAGTTATAATTTGTACTTATTGCCAACGTGAATGGAACCTAATGGGTCACACACAATAAGAACATGGTCTTTGGGTTAAATTGTTATTAAGATAAGTATAAGATACTTATGGGGTTAATTTATGTGATAAATTAACTTAAAGGACTTAATTATAAATATTCTAAGTCTTGATGGAAATTAGTTTCCTAAAAGGAATTAAGAAGCTATTTGGTTTCCTTTTGGAATTGGTTTCCTAAAGGAATAGGATTAGCTTAAGGTAAGCTTCCTAAACCTTCTTGGTTTCCAATTGCTCTTGTTTCCTTAAAGACTAGGATACTACATCTATAAATAAGTCCATGCCTTGACTCTTGATGATTGATGAAACATAACACAAAATTTAGAGAGAGAAAAATTGAGAGCTTGGTGGCGTTTTTCTCTCCAAGAAAAACGCCACACCTCCTTCTCCTAAGTGTTAGGGTTTTCACTTCTTCTTCTTTCTTGTGTTCTTCATGAATATTCAAGGGAGCTAGCACTCAAAAGGCAAGGCAAGCAAGCCCAAAGGTTCCTAAAGATCATGTTCGTGTGGATACCGTTGGAGGCTCGACACTTGGAGGGCTTTTCATGGTAGATCAACACCTTCATCGAATAGGATCTTGCCCTTTGAAGCATAGAAACCTTCTATGCTTGAGGTATTTGTGCTAAACACCCTTTAATCGTATAGATTACATCAAAGAGATCCATGGCTAAGGTAATAAATTTTTAAATTTTCCGCTGCGTTACTCCCCTTATTACCTTACAGTGGTATCAGAGCCTACTTTGATTATATCTATATGATTTGTGTTTATTTAATTGTCATAAATATGGATGGTTTGTTCTTGATGAAATTTGTCTCAAAATTGTTTTAGAAAAATCAAGAGTTTGATTTTTAAGATAAGTTCTTAATTGTTTAAAAGTGTTTTAAATAATTAAGATGAGTTCTTATGGTTGTATTCAAGGTTTCTAAATTATTTTTACGTGCTAAAAGGGTTTTAACATGTTTTGATTCAAAAGAGTTTTGAAAAAGACCAAAGAATTTCAAAGATCGTATTTTCTGGACACAAACCGCGCGAAAACTCGCGCGCGTTTTTACCCACGGTTAAAAACTCGTATGTTCTGTCAACAAACCGCGGATGAAACCGCGCACGGTTTGTCCCACGGTTTGTAAACCGCGGATGAACCCGCGCACGGTTTGTCCCACGGTTTGCTGGCAGAGTTCTAGCGAGATTTTTCCTATTTTTTTGGAAAACGCGAATTTTTGGAATTTTCTCTACAAAAACACTTTCCAATTTTAATTGTTAATATTTGGAAAGTTAAATTTTGGAAACCTACACCTTCTATAACTTTATTTTTGAGACAAATAAATTCAAGAATATTAATCTAATTAAATTAGACCATGTGATTTATGACTAGAATTAAATAAAGTAATTTATTTAATTGTTAAATATTATGATGGCATGGTGGATGATTATGGACTATGACCAATGTGATTGAATGGTTGAATTTTTTATCAATTTTGATGGTTGGGTTATATTGGTTTTTAAAATAGGGCCTGCGTGTCCTGCCTTCTCTATTATTCTCATGTAATTCTCTTCTCACCTAACTCCCCTCGAATGTAACTCGAGGTTTCTTAGTCAATACATGTAATGTACATTGTGTAGATTAGAGTTAGGATTTTAATTTTCTAAATTGTTTAGAATAGAATTACATGTGTAATGTACAAAGAAGATGGAGATGGAACCAAGGAGCAACCATGGAGGACTCATCAAGAGTTGAAGACCTCCCAAGGAATGCATCAAGGAGTTGATCATATCCCTTAGGAATTTGACCATATATTTTCCTTAAGGCTCGAGGAAAATATCTTAGTAAAGTCCATAATCATCCACGGTTTATTATGCATGTTTTTATTTTATATGTCGATATATTTTAATTACATGCTATGATGAGACTGTATATTGTATAATTAACATAAAATCCCTCAAATAAAATATTAAGTCACTAGCCTTCCATTATTGTAGTAAAAATTATTGTTTTTGTTAAGTGTTGACTTGTTGGCCCACCGTCAAGGTCATCTTACCTAGAGCATGTTTTTTACTATGAGATATGATCTCCAAATAATGGGCCTGACTTAACAAAAATGCTTAACTTGTTGGTCTCCATCAAGGCTATGGTGTTTTTGAGGCGATATTAAGTCAATATATATAAGTTGCCTTCCATTATTATAGCAAAAACGAAGAGTTCCTATTAAGTGTTGACACGTTGGCCTCCGTCAAGGTCACCTTACTCGGAATATGTTCTTGCTATGAGATGTGATCTTTGAATAATGGGTATGACTTAACAAAAATACATAACGAGTTTGGCCTCCGTCAATGTTATGATATTTTTGAGGCAATGTTGGGAAACAAATAAGATGTGAATATCAAGAGTTGATACCCAACTATCTAGGAGTCACAAGAGTTATGATTGATAAAAGTTATCTACCTAATCGAAGTTACCTTTGGGGCATTGGCCTCCGTCAAACCCAAAGTTAATTAGATGGGATCCTAGCCCACTAGGAATTTCCAACGGATTCCCGAATCAATAGATTGAGGGTTATTGATTTGAAGTAAAATAGTGGGAGCAAACCAAATAAATTCGAAGCCCACATTTTTGGTTTGCAATTATAACATGAAACAAATACTTGTACTATCTTTTCACTTGTTGTAGAATACATGTACACATGAACACACTTATCACCCTATATCTCCATACATATACGATTTTCTTGGACTAGTGTAAGACTTGAGAATAGTTCTTAAGCACAATTGGCTATGTCCTTGATACCCACTTCCACTTGTCCTATAGTGACAATTATAGTTAGGAAATAATGTGCATACAAGATGCATAAAAGATGATAATGATATTGCTACTTATATCATAATGTCGTCTATAATTCCTAAGCTATAAAAGTAGCACAAATTGATAGATCTTTTTGTCTGTGATTGTGGCATCTCAAAGAGTTGTTGATACACAATCTAGGATCATTAGATATGAGATATCTAAGGAGTAATCTATCAAGGAAGAAAGGGGCACTTTATTGTTTGTCAAGGGTAAAATCCTAGCGTGGTCTTGAGAAGACCAAGTAGCTATGACAAAGCTTAAAGGTGTGATCAAAAGGACAAGTCTAAGGGCACATGTTTCCAATTCTATTGGAAAGGGAATTGTAAGGCTCGTTTCAATACTAAGAAGTTAAAGAGGCCTAGTGAAGCTTCTACTTCTAAGTATGTTTATATTTGAGATAAATTCATCTACTAATTAAGACCATTGGGTATAAGATACTGGATATAGATCCCATATTTGCAAAAATGTGCAAGGTCTTAAAGCATGGTAGATAATAAGTAAAGGAGAAAGTCAAACTACATGTGATGAATGGAGCAAGAGTTGCTACACTCGTTGTAGAGACTTATACACTCTTTACCAACTGGGCTTGTTCTAGAATTTAAAACATTGTTATTATGTGATTCTTACAAAAGAACATGAAATCAATTCACATTAAATGTGAAAAGATTTACCATTACAAAAGAGAATATATACTGTTCTTTTACGTAATGGTGTTCTTTGTGGTATTAGATCACTAAAACAACGTTTTACAAATCCTAGACCTTGATAAGTCCATTCTCAAACATAGACAAAAACTCTATATTTTGAAACAAATAACCTTCTGGCATTATAGACTTGGTCATGTGAAAGAGAAACGCACTTCCAAATCACATAATAGTTGTGTACTTGGACTCATTCAATTATGAATCGTTTGAGACATGTGATTCTCATTTACTTTGAAAGATGACCAAAACACCTTTTATTTGAAAAAGGTGAATGTGCTAGTGATCCTCATAGAACTTTAACATATAGATGTTTTTGGCCCAATGCCGATCCATGCTAGAGGTTGTTTATCATACTTCATCACTTTCATGGATGATCATATGGGATATGATTATGTGTACCATATGATACACGCATCCGTTTCCTTTGAAATGTTCAAAGTCAATAAAGTTGAAGTAAGAAAAACAAGTTGACAAGAGTATTAAAACACTAAAGATTTGATCTATTTGGCTAATACTAAATGTCAAGTGTTTCAAAGTAATTAAAGAAGAATGTGATTCTTTCTCAATGGTCTCCACTTAACACACCATTGTTGATGATGTATAAAAGAGGAGAAGTTGTACCCTATGAGATATGGTGCAAACCATAATGAGCCATACTACAATTCCTAACCTCATTTTAGGGGTTCTTGTCTTAGACGCCAACTTCTATACACTCAACCATGTTCCGACGAATGTCTATTTGTGGGGTATCCTTGTGAAAACAATAGATACCATTTCTATAATTCCCTTGAGAAAAATATTTGTCTCAAGAAATGTCTTTTTCTAGAATAATAGTTTATTCTTAAAAGAGACAGTGGGAGCAAGATAGAACTTGAAAGGTTCAAGAACCATGAATTGACAAAGATCAATAGTTGGAACTAGAGCTTACGCCACATGTTGATGAGGCGCAACGGAAGCTCAAAGTGCACAAAATCTTCAAAAGACTGGTAGAGTGCGTTATACATTTGAGAAATATAGATTTCTCACACATGAGAGATATAGATTTCTCATTAGAAAGAGCAATAATGTATTAGTCATATATGATGACAAACCTACCAGTCACGAAGAGGCTTTGTCTAATGTAGACTCCTTGACGTGGCAAGATGCCATAAAATCCAAAATGGATTCCATGTACAAGAACAAGGTGTAGACCTTGCTCAAGTCACCTAATCGGATAAAACCCATAGGGTGCAAGTAGGTCTTTATGAGAAAGACTGACATGGATGGTAACGTAGTTGCCTATAAAGCAAGGATTAATGGGAAAAAGGATTCAATTCAAAGGCTTGACTTTGAAAGAAACCATTTCACCAATAGCCATGCTTAAATCCATTTAAGATTTTACTTGCAATAGCTGCTTTTATGGCTATGACAAATGGATATGAAGACTTCATCCCTTAACGGGAATTAAAAGGTATGTATATGACACATCCCTTGGGCCTTCACTTACCATTGATAGTCATTAGGTACGCAAGCTTCAAGGGTCCATTTAGTGGACTCTTGCAAGTGTCAAGGTGTTGGAGCATTTGTTTTGATAAGATAATCAAAGAGTTTGATTTTCTCGAAAACAAAGACAAGCTTTGTGTAAATGTAAAGTTGAGTGGGAGCATTGTCATTTTCTTGATACTATATGTGGATGACATATCGTTGATGGAAACAACATACTTTAAAGGTAAAGATATGGTTGTCCAAGAATTTCTTAATAAAGGAGAGGCGATCTCTAATCTGGGAATTAAGATCTATATAGATAGATCCAAGAGGTTGCTTGGTCTCACTAGATCCACGTACATAGGCTAGATGCTAAAGGGTTTAGCATAGTGCAATCGAAGAAGGGGTTTTACCTATGAGATAGGAGATTACTCTTTCAAGAGACATGTGTCTTTGATACTTGTCGAGATTGATAGCATTAATAGATCCCGTATGCTTTTGCAATGGATTCTATTTTGTATGCTATCCTATGTACGAGACCCGATGTCTTCTGGCTTTAAGTGTTACGAGCAATTCTGGTGAGTGTCACTAGATGGTTATCAAAGAATATTCTTAAGTACTCGAGAAGCACTAAAAGACTATTCTTGACTATGGAGATTACACTTAAGAAGTGTGTGGATTTAAAGATACAAGCTTTTAATCCAATAGGGATGATAAGTAAAATCATGAGATGAATTGGTGTTCACGTTGAACTGTAGTGGATAAAAAGCGTTTTATGATAGACACTACAACATATTCTACAACAAAGGCAAGTACATGGTAGCTTTAGAAGTTACTATGGATCAAGGGATTCTTTGTTGGACAAAGAATAGTTCCTTCTATTGTTTTATGAAAACAATTGTGCCATCGCTTAATCAAGGAACTAAAGTCTCATCCATGATCCTAAAGTGTAGGTTCGTGCCAGCCATCTATTTGTGGAAATAGTTTGGTACAAATGATGAAAAGATAGAGGAAGTTCCCACAATGTAAGTGTCACTAATCCTTTCACCATGGCCTTGTCCTAGAATAGGCATGATAGTCATGCTCATGGCCTAAAACCTATAGGTGATTGGTTTTAGTGCAAGTGGGAGTTTGTTAGTGTATGCCCTAAAACCAAGTTAGTTTTTGGGATTTTTATTACGCTTATTTCGTGTTATACTTATATATGTGGCATTTTCTTTGTCATTTAATACTTGTTATTAATATTACTTGTTTATTTGATAAAGTCCATAGAATATTAACTGTGTATAAGAGATTGTAAGAGTTACAATGATGAGACTCTTATTACACATTAAGTTATATTCTTAAATATCCCTAGTCGTAGTATTAATGAGATTGGACATCATTAATATGGGAAGACTAGCACATACTTTGCCTCTACTTATGGTAAGTAGTAGTTGATCTCGTCAACTATGGCGTGTGACACCTAAGCTGGTATGTGGATGCTTGTTAGAGAACAAGTTCATTGGATTGATCCGCCAAGAGTTACTATTCATAGTGCTAATGAATTATACTCTTAATGGCAATGGTGTAAGTGATCCTTAGACTTGAGATTACCATGGTATCTTGAGTGTGGATTGCTATGCTTTGACTCTATTGCTCGGTGCTCGTAAAAGAGTAGCCCATACGGTAGAGATTGGGTATAGTATGAAGCATGGAAGGATAGTGAGTAATCGATATAGGATTCACCACTCCTTATTATAGGAGAGTATATCCCGGATTGGCCACTTGTTGAAATATGACTTAAAGAATCTTTTGCGCAAAAGTGAAAGTATGACTTGAAAGAGTTTCAAGGTTATACTTTTATGGAAAGTTATATTTCGGGAACAAGAAATCATTAATTAGTCATTTAAAGAGTGCGCACTACACTCTTAGACTAATTGGGATATAGTGTGGTGAAAGGATATTAATTACACGGTAACATTGTCATTGATAGGTGTAGTCTACCATATGACTTTCCTATTCACTTGGATGGTCATGATGCATTGATAGGTGTAGTTTAACTTCTCTCTTTGCTAATAATCTGCTATTCTTAAGATCTTGCATATTTGTGTGAATACGGGATCCAAATCCAATATCTAATACCCAAGAATCTTAATTAGTAGATTACTTTATCTCAATCATAAACATACTAGAAGTCAAAGTCTTACCAAGTCTTGTTGACTTCTAAATCTTTAAATGAGCCATACAATTTGCTTTCAATACTAATCGTTTCTAGATGGGAAACACATGCCTATGGACTTGTTTATTTGATCACACCTTTATAATTTAGGCCTTCTCAATACTAGCCTTGGATTTTCCCTTGACAAGTAATAAAGTATCCCTTGACTCCTATACAAATAGAATCAGGGTATCAAGGACAATCTAATATTTGTATACTTAAGAACTATTCTCAAGCTTTATCTTAGTCCAAGAATTTCATATTAAAATAGAGTCCTGTAAGGTGGGTAATGTATTCATGTACTTATACATTGTACAATAGAAAATAAAGATAGAATATGAGTTCATATTTATGCAATAAACAAAACCAAATAAAAATATATATGGACATAAAAATTTTGATTTTGCTCCCGCTATTTTATCCAAATCAATATCCCTCATATTTAATTCAAGAATTTTCATAAAATTCTTAGTGGCCTAGGATCCCATTTTAATTATTTTTAATCTTGAATTAACTTAACAAATCAAAAATAATTTTAATAGGTAGGTAATAATTACCAATTACAACTTTTGTAACTCCTAGATAGTTAGGTATCAACTCTTGATACACATATCACATATGTCTCCTAACTCCTTACCTCAAAGACACATAACCTTGAGTTAGCTCAACAAGTTATGAGCCTTTGTTAAATTAGACCCATTATTCGGCGATCACATCTCATAGTATAAATATATTCAAGGTAGAACAACCTTGAGTTAGCTCAATAAGTTATTTGAACAAGAACTGTTTAAATTATACTAATGGAAGGCAACTATTCATGATTTAATATTTTAATTAAGTCAAAACTATTATTTCGAGATCATATCTCATCGTAAACATGTTCTAGGTAAAATAATCTTGAGTTAGCTCAACAAATTATTTTAACAAGAAATGTTTAAATTACAATAATAGTTATGATATTTCTTTATTTAAATCGATACCATTATTCAAAGATCACATCTCATAGTAACAAGTACTCCTGGTAGAATAACCTTGAGTTAGCTCAACAAGTTATCCTAACCAGAATTATTTATACTATAATAATGGAAGTGATCTATTTTTATTTTTTTTACTGAGGGATAAATTATGGTCTCATCGTGCACATATATCATATGTGAAAATAAATATTAAATCAAATAAAGCATACAATATGCAATAAAATAAATCACATTATTTTAACAAATATAAAATTCACATATGATATGTCATTCAAATAAAACAAATCTAATTATTTTATTAAATTTAGATCACATATATTATTCAAATAATCATATTAAAAGAACATATAAAATTTAGTCATGAATCTATATGTATATTAATTCTAATCATATTAGAATTGATTCAATTGAATTATTTGAGAAGTTTTTTGCTCAAAAATAATTAAAACAAAATTATTTGGCCAATAACTAAAGAAGAAGAAAAACAAGGGCCGAATTGCAAAAGGGAACAAATTCCCATTTTCTAGCGCAGTCAAAACTCGCATTTTGACCTAGATTTTCTTTTGTGAGTCACGCATCTAAACGACACCATTTAGTCTCTTAACCTGGTGGGTCAAACCGAGCCAATTTGACCATACCAATTGACGTGCAAATTTGGTGATGTCGTCAAAACGATGTCGTTTAGTCCTAGGGTTTCTTCCAACCAAAATTGTGCTGCCACCATATTTCTTCCTCCATCTTTCTCTTCTCCGGCGACAGATCCTGGTGATATCGATATCGAGCCAACACTTTTGGCCAATATCCGGCCAGACTAGCCGTTTACCTGTTTCATTGGCGAGACTTCGCCAGGCAGCACGACGACCAGAAACAATTCTGGTCATGGTGTGGCTTCGCCAGTAGCTGCAAGCGTGTGGCCTGGTTTTCAGTCCGGCCACGGCCAAATCTCACCTGGCACGCGCCGCTAGACAGAATCAGTTGCACACCGCTTGCCTTGTGAGCTGTCGTTCTTAGTTTGGCCTATCGGAGAGCTTTCCAGCTAGTGTGCCCGCTCGGTAGAGGCACTAATTGCTCGGCCGGAGAAGGGCTTTTGTTCTATCCCTTTTGTCTATTTTGCCAGAACCTTTCCTGCAATGAAGCCCAGATTTTGGTTTCCTTGCACTGCCGGGACAATTTCGTCAGTCCAAACCAATTTTTTTTTTTTATTTTCTAAAAATTTGAACAGTAACGAAAATTTCCAGAAAACAAAATTTTTGTGAAACTAAATTTTCACTAAAATTTTTTTCGGCAAACCGAATCAAGACAAAACAATTTTGAAGAGAAGTCTTCTCTCGTAGAGGCCTAACCAAACAAAATTTCAAATCAAATTTCGTATAAATATTTTGAATCAAAATTTCAAAATATAACTTCTCAATTCCATCAATTAAATCATATATATATATATATATATTATATGCACACACCTATTCATTCATGACATCATACAATATATAGATAATCAAAACACAATGCTCTGATACCATAGGAAATCAATATGCCAATAACAATTTTGACACAATGGAATATAAAATTGATTTCTAAGCAGGATCATTGATTATCTATACAAAATACCGAAAACGTACCTTTTGGCGGATGTAAATAAAACTAATTGACCTAATCAAAAGATACGCGATAATCAAACCACAGCCGCAAAGGTGTCCGGGCCTCTACAGGCTGGTATTCACAGAACGAACACCTTCTTGGAATCCTCATTAGGATTGATCAACACCAAGGTGAATATGCTAAGATTCCACTTGACACGTCCCCGAAACGTGAAGAACATTGTATAAAGAGAAAACTGGTTTTTCCTCTTGTCCTAATTTCTAACTTTAACATATTGTATATGTCGTGTCAAATCTTGGTGTTTAGGACTTATTTATAGAGCAATAATTAAGTCATCTTGTCCAACAAGAATTCGGTAATAGGTAACCCTTACCTATTAGGATATCTTACCAAATAAGATATTTAGTAGGTTTTAATTTCCTTAAAAAGGAAATTCTTTCCACTACTATAATTACTCTATTTATCAATAAGTCCTTAGGATTAATTATCTCACAAATTAATCCCATAATTATCACATAATTATTAAATCAATTTAACCCAAGAATTAGTTCTATTGTGTGTGACCCTTTAGGTTCCTAATCACTTGGCAATAAATATAAATTATAATCTTAGAATTAATTGGCTTTAGTACAAAACCAACAAGCTAGACAAGAATACAAAAACATAAATGGAGACAGAAACTAACATAAAGATATAAAAGTAACAATAAGCAGGCTGGGATATATACATGAAGGAAAACGAAAATATGATGCAACACAAATTACCGCATTCGCTCTTTCCTGGCCTCTAGGAACCTAGCGAGGGTATGAAACAGTGCCAATCAGCTGGACTGGAAGAATAGATATCAAAAAAATGGCTTTGATTATGATGTGCAGCGTATGAGGGAAATGCTACATTTCATGATTTCCAATGCTTTATTGAAAATTAGTGAAAATAAAAAGGACATGGTAGCTAACCGACTTCCTAATCCAACTAGAAGACCTCTACAAGTGTGATAATTGAGTGAAAAAGCTTAATTTGGCTAACCAAATCATAAGAGCACAAAATGCGTTACCAATATCACGTATTCTTTTTAATAAAAGAAATCACCGAAAAAATGCATTTCATTCCCCAGAAAAAGAAATTTTGATGGGCAGTTGACAACGTTCCATTTCATCAATAAATAGCATGAAATCATTTTCTTTCTCTTCTACGTTCCTACATATCTATCTATGTTCTCCCTTCCTTTGACTTAATTATTGATGTTTTCAGCTAAGCTTAATGACAGAAGAGCAGAGATGGGAAGTGTGCATACATAGAGCATCGTTGTTGTAAGAGAAGGACATTTTAATTTACCAAATTTCCATGACACCTTCCACGCATACGATCTCTATTACTCTGGTACGATAGAATCATATCTTCATAAATCTGCACAAGGAAGAGAAAATGCACAAAAAGAAATGTAAGGAAATCCTTAGTTTCAAATGTAGCGTATGATATTCTCTAAGAAAAGGAAAATCATTCAAGAAAGGCATAAAATGTACCAAATCTCCTCGATCCCAGCCTCGAATTTGTCCATGGCACTAGCTACCGTGATGAGAAGATGATGCAGCATCATAGAGATACGAGGACAATCACAATCAGAAAAGAATTGAGACCTCTCCCTATATCAATTAAAGAAACAAAAAAGGAAAAAATTTACTACTACTTTTTATCACAAGGAAAGGCACATTCATTTCTGGGTGGCTGTTGCATGGGAAGTTTGATAAGCTATTGATGAGAGACATGACTAAGTAAATTGGCACATTTGACTTGTAATTCAGTTTAACAAAATTTCTCTCGGTGATCAAGTCTGAAATACCATCAGTATGACTTCAACTGCAATTTTCCTGATACAAACTCAACATAGTGACAATGAACTGTATCAATTGCTTTGGCCATACTAAATACATGTTATCTCCAATTTTGATCATGAATAATAACAGCATTAGCACAAAAAATGAAGAGAGATGTGCATACCTATATATAAGGGGAAATTATATTAAGTCCTTACAACTGATACGAATTCATACTAACATATGTATCATTTCCAATTCCATTCATGGTCAGTAACACCTTTAGAACTAAAAATGAGAAGAGAGGCGCATACCTCTATATAAAGGAGAATTGTATTAACTCCTAACAACTAATACAAATTCATGCTAACATCTTTTTTATTCTCCAATTCTGATCATGGCCAATACCACCTTTAGCACAGAGAATGAGAAGATAAGCATTTACCTTTCGAGATGGTGACTTTGGCAGTTCCGTTGCTAGTTCTTCAATATGATGGCTGATG